>PVLD010003925.1:0-133784 GCA_004027595.1 Dinomys branickii
TAGATGTACAAAAACTTTTCAGTAGGATGAGGTCCCAATTATTGATTCTTTGAAGTGTTTCCCTTGCAGCTTCGTTCTTGTTCATGAACTCTCTGCCTACTCCTATGTCTTCCAGATTTTTACCTACTTTGTCTTCCAGTAGGTTTAGAGTTTCTGTTTTGATGTTGAGGTCAATGATCCATTTTGACCTGAGTTTGGTATGCAGCTCAGGTTGGTCTTGAGTTCACTATGTAGATCAGGCTGGCCTTGAACTTGCAGTGATCCTCCTGCCTTAGCCTACTGAGTGCTGGGATTATAGGCATGTGCCACCATACCCAGCAAGAATTTTTAATTAAAACTATGAAAATTCTTTGCATTATCTGAGACATAATTTAGAAAGTAATATTAATTATTCATGAATACTCCTATCAAAGGCACTTGGGTATATGTAACTGTGAGTAGTATGCATTTTAAAAATACATTTAGAGGTCAATAATGGTTATGTTTGGTGCCTAGAGGAGGATGATGATTCCAAGGTTTGTACTTGTCCACAAAATCAAGATATATGCATTTGATGTGTCCTGCTTCCTATATGTAAATTTTTACCTCAATATGGTGATTTTTAGAGTCTAGAAGGTAATATCAGTTATAAATGGAGAATTTGATGGCTTGCTGCTATATCTTGAGTCTATTTCCTAGAGTAGGAAGGGCATGTCCTTTTCACCCCAGGATGTAGAACTGCTGAGTTATGTAGTTAAGCTTCTAGACGCCTCAAGTTGACACATTATATCAACCATAACACACATTATAAGAGCTCTTCTAATGTGGAATTATATTTTTTCTATGCCGAGAATATCCAATTTGTTTGTTCTTGGATTAATCTCATTTTCCTTTGTATAACATTGGTGCAAAGAAGATACTTTAAGAATCTGACTATATAAAGTTATTTATTTATTTTTTTTAATAATAAAATGTATTTTTGTTAAAAAAAACTAGGTCAAGGGATCTTTTACAATGCTATTATAAAATAATATAACTAAACAAGCTAATTCATTTACAGATTGACTGTAAGTCTTTTGAAGTCCTTTAACTTCACAGGACAAGTGTAAATCTATGCATGTTATAAAAAAAGAGAAAATATAGTATAATTTAGTCACGTATTTTCTTGATGATAAATTGTATTAAAGATTTATATTGCAAATAATACAAAGCCAAAAGTTACTCCCCTATATAAATAATAAATGAAGTAACCTACAATTCTTTAGCCTTTGTGATGAATTAAATAAATGTGATTTAAATTTAAAATTTTTCCATGCTATATATGCTATATAATACTATGTATTATATTTATACTACATGATTTTCAAAATCTCAAATATATAGTTAAACTACTATCTACATGATACTTTTCAATACAGTGACTGTATTTCTGAGTGTTCTGGATAATAGGTATTTAATTTCAACTTTTTTGATTATATAGTGCCCATATGGTTTAAAAAGCAGGCATGCAGATGAAAACCCTGAGCTAATGTCATCAAATTAACAATAAATTTTACATCTAAAACTTCATTTTTCAAATTTACACTTTTTGTGGACTTGGTAGGAAATTCCTACTACCCCAACAGTTCAAACTCTATGATCAATTTAGTCAATACTTATAGTAGCTAATGAAAAGTAGATTTTAAATATTATAACTTGAAAGCAAATAAGATTTATTAAATAAAACAAAAGGAATGCTTGCATAATGAAATTGAAACAAAAAACATCCCAAATCATAAATTCAACTATGTGAATTGTCACTCAAAAGACAGTGATAATTGAATAATTTAGTGCTTTCTTATTTCTAACATTAATCATTATGTGTGTTCAATTTATCCCTCAAGATTTTATTGACATATACCTTTATCAGTAAATCATCTTACCTTTTGGACCAGTTTTAGTTGTTTAATTCTTTACCTGTCAGGAAATAAATCAAGTATGGGACAAAGAAAAATGAATAGGTAAGCATTTTGCAATTGTTATTAAATTGTCACATTTAAAAATTTTTCAGCTTGTTTCAGGATGTTCCAACATTTAAAAAGCTGCGAACGTTTGCATCTTTTATTTCAGACTTTACCTATTTTATTGTACAATTCTTGTCCAGTTAATATAGCTATTAAATTACCTTCCAAAGTAGCATAGGCCTAGGTCACAGAAAATGACAAACTAATTCTCTGTGATCTTACTCTTCCTTTTAAGTCCAGGATGCTGCCCATGAGAACACAATGATGAGAATCCGAGTGGAGATACCTAGGGACAGGGTAGAGCAATCAGGGAGAAACACCTATGATTCAAGGAGAGGCAGATTTGACAGGAAAACTGATTGAAGCACAAAGAGGGTCATTAGCAGACAAAGGTTACAAGGTTGACTAATTTACTTCCTTCAAAGGTATATGAATATAAATGACAATAAAATAGATGAACGGCATTGTTTGAAAGGTTATGTTCAGAAACAATCAAACTGGAGAGCAGGGATTTTGAAATTTATTGCCCCAATCCTCAATAGATCTGATATAAAATAAATAAATTAGCAAAATCTGTATTCTGAAGCTCCATGTTTATAGTAAGTGGGGCTTGATCACTTATGTGATTTCTGGATGACTTACTGGATGCTCAAGTTGCTGTCTCTGATCAACGTGTATATCAAAATGTGACTCCACCAGGAATTCTACTGAGAGCCTACTACAGTGCAGACAGGCAAAATATCCCTAAAAAGAAATTACATTATAAAGATAAAATAGATAAGTAAATATATTTATTAAAACATATTATGGAAGCTCAGAACAGGTAAAGTTTTACATCCATAAATCTCAGATACAAACAGAATGGTAGTAATATTGTGCGGAAATATTGTACCATCTGCCTTCTTTCAAAGATTAAGATAGTAGGATTTATAAATTAAGGATGTGCTAAGGGAGTAAACAAACTACAAAGTAGCGGCCTGCAATTACAGGGCTTTGTTGAGGTGAGTACTACAAACAAGCGTCCTTTCAGAATGGGGAAAACCATAATTAATACCTCTCCTTAGAGCACTTGGTTTTTTTAAACAAGAAAGAATTATAGAATAAAGAATGTGAAAATAAAATCATGTAATGGTATAACTGTAATTCTTGAAAAAGGTTAGAGCTAAAACATACAGCCAAGATTTTACACCAAATTCTTAAAAAGTACAAATTTAAAATAATTTAAATAATTAAAATAGGTTCCATAGAGGTTTTTCATTTGTTATGCAGGAACTGGAGCTTTTTCAAAGTAAGATCTGATGAAGACCTGCCGAGATCCACAAATGCAAAGTCTCCATCCTGTGAAGGGAGAGTTAAGAGGTGATATAACAAAACCATTCGGCTTGCACCTCTGGGCACTTTTTAACTTGTAAGGAAATAAGCTCCAATCTGTTTCTAGGCATGCACAGCTGTTCTACTGTGCAGTCCAAAGCATTTCTATTCAGCTATGGTCCCCTTTCACTCTATTTTATTTTCAAGGCAGAAATACAATAAATACTCCAGAGTTATTAAGAGTTAGAAAACACAATTTACATCGAGATTAGTAAGCCAAAATTTATTTCATCTTACTTGTTCTCATCGATGCCTGATGTATCATTAAACATAATGGTCTAACCAAATAAAATGAAGTAAAGAAGGAACAAATTGTGCAGAGCAGGGCCTTTTTCCCTTATGTAAAAACGTATACAAGTCCTGATATTTAGGGTAGCTGGGTGAGTAATTAACCTGTATTACTTTCCAGATACAACCAGTTTTGTGTGTAAGATTGAAGACCTAATTACTTCTATAGCCATAAGAGAGAATAATAATGAGATAAAGATTTGTGGCATTTAGACAAATATAAAATTTCACTGAGTTCCAATCTAAAGAAACAATCTGAATTTCAATCTGAATGTATTCACTGAATGGAGTGGATGGATCTATGTGAAAGTCTTCAGACAAATTAAACTTAATAGAGTTTAATTAAGCAAAGAACAATTTGTGAATTGGGCATCCATCAAAACCAGACTAGATTCAAATGTCAGTGGGTCTGCAACATGGTTAGACAGTTATTGGCCAGAAAAAGGAAATAAAAAATGGAAGTGATGTACAGAGACAGCACAATCAGTTACAGGTCAGTGTTTGCCTTATTTGAACACACTTTGAACATCTGCCCGCCTGTAATCCACTGAAGTTTGACTCCTGTGATTGACTAAGACTTAGGGATTTTTTATAAGGTTATACAATTTTTTTCTGGTACAGGATATTGAAGCAGGGACCTTGATATGGAGCTCCCACCCCACCACTCTCTCCTTTGCTGTTATTTTGAAACAGTATCTTGATAAATTTTGCCCAGGCTGGGTTCAAATTTGTGGTACTTCTACCTAAATCTCCCAAGAGTACCAAGATTAAAAGAATATGCTCCCATATCCAGCTACAAAAATATACTCAATTTGTTTGTAGTTAATCTATGAATTTAGATTTTAACTGATTATGTGAGGGCCAAATATAAGTACTCACCAAGGAAAATTAGTTGCAGAACATGTGGACAGATAAATATATAGAGATACAGATGTAGGAAAACAGGATAAAGAGACAGGCAAGGAAATAATAGAATGAAGGCTCCAGCAAACTTTTTGGCTAGTCCTGACTAGAAAGAGTTAAAGCTTCACTGAAGAAAGCAATTCACAAGACAAGAAAAAGCTTCTAACAGGCAGGGGCCTGACCAATTCAGCCTATCAATTTCTCCCCATTTACAAAGGAGACAAGGGCCAGCCACTGAAAGGACAGCATTCCCTCACTGTTTTGCTTTACTTAGTTGCTTACTTGACCTTGTTTGTGAAGTCATCTGAAGTAGCCTATAAATTCTTCTGGCAGGAAGGGCACCAAATGAACCCACTTAGGACACTGTACATAGGGAATGGTACCTGGGATGGGACCTTAGAGCCTAAAAGAGCTAATCAGATTATGACAAATTCTAGCTGGGTAAGGGCCTTAACCCCCAAGAAAAATAGTTGAGAACAGTGAGCTCTCTGGTCCTGCATCTGTCCCAAGCCTGCTGCTCTGATTTACCAGGGTAGCTGTTTCTTCTCTTTCCCCTTCTTTCCCAATAACGTGTGCAATCAAATGTCTTCCTTTCCTCAAATGTTATAACTCTAGATTTTATTGGTATGAAGTTTACGAATATCAGAAAGCCTCCACAACAGGGTACCAGTGCAGAGCTCCTCCCCTTCTCTGTAGCAGTGGGCGGTACTGGTTCCTCTGGATGCAACCAGGAGACTATTGATACCTTCCTGTCTATCTACCGTGAATCTCTCTATCTATCCATCATCTATCCACTTACCCATAGAGAGATGGCTAGAGAGAAATATATCTATGCATGGGTACCAGACAAGAGATCGAGTAGGTAAATTATTTAACTTGGAATTATTTTGTTGGATTTATCGCAGGTGAGTCAATGCCTAAAATTCAATGAGTGGCAATATTAAAGAGAATGTACCGTATACAAAATGAAAACTTAAGTCTTTTTTGGTGCTTTTCTCTGGAGGAAAGTAAGCTGGTGCTACCACGGCTACAGGTTATTGCTTTCATTTCGTATTGATTTGGGCTTTATTGTTTCTCCTTCACATTAAACTCACAACTGAGTGCTTTCTGCGTTAAAGGCCATTTGGAAGACACTTTCCCTTTCAGTTCATTTTGAGTTGAGAAGTATTTTGCTTCCTTAAACCACAGAACTTCTCCACCCACTCACAATCTGAGACAGCTGCTTACTGACGGTCAGCCTGATTTGATGGAATATAATCAAACAGCTCACTACACTGTCTAAGAAGCTGATGAGAAAAGAACTTAATTGTGCCAACTTTAAACATTTGCATGACATAGTTTCGCATCATTTGGCATAGGATATATCCTCTCTGATCTATTTGATCATTAATTAGTTGTCAGAATTAGAAAGAGTTGCTTTAACAAAAGTTAATTTATTTTTATCATAACTATATTTCAGGATTCAAAAGACAGGAATAAAATTGATTAAAGAGCTAGAATATGGTTTCAGTGCACAAGGTCAAAAATGAGTTAAAATTAAACAATTTGAATTTAAAGCAAAAGGACTTCATTGAAAACCAAAGGCCTTGAGAATATAGGCATTTTTCTAAGGTTTAAAAGTTAATGCTATTCACCTCTAATTACCACCTAAAATTTAACTTGAGCTGTCATAAAGATTAAATTAAATTAGATATGATTATGAACTTATTACCACAAACAAGAAGAAAGTGGAGTGAATCGTTCATCCTTGCATTTGACTCTTTCTGAAAAAAGACTAGCTCAGAGCTTGTTTAGATAAATCAAATTAGAACTTCCTTGAGAGCCTGAAGCGATTACTGAAGTTGTCCATATATCAGAGTCCTATGTCTGAGGCCATATTTGTAGTTAGTAAAAATAATTATTTTTTCTACATTGGGCTAAACTTTCCTTGGAAATACATGTGCATTGTTTATATAGATCTCAGGAAGCCCAGGTTTTGTATGTGCGTCCATACAGAGTTTGAACTTTTTCTGCATTGACTGGCTAATCATGAATATTCCTATCTGGAATCGCACTATGTACCTGTACTTACACACACTGGAGAGAATGTAGGAAGCTTAAAGAATTGCAGCAGAGAACACAGAATAGTACCTAAAATATATTTAGCGATTACTTTGTGGTAAGCATAACATTAACAGTTTCTTTGTGATCATTACATTTATTTTCCAAATAAACAGATGAAGTAATTGCCAATTATAGTTCCATTGACAAATACAGAAACTGAGAACAAACCACTTTATAAAGATTTTTTCTAGGTATTACTAATTAATTTACTAATATCTGAAAGCTTCAACTAACACACTAATATATTTTCTTCTACCAACTTCCACCATTATTTCAGGAATGTTTCTCTCTAAAAGAATGAAAATAGAAATATTTGACATTTTCTGATCTTTTAATATACACTAGAAATTTACTATCAATTCCACTCCACTATATCAAATCCAATAGATGAGTTAGTTTAAATAAATAAATGAGCAATAAACAAGTGAAAACTGTTTCACACTTCACTGAGTGGTCAGCTTGAAAGACCAACTTTAAAAGGCAGGTAAGCTCCCCTAGAGAAGAGGTGAAAGCATAATGTCAGGTCACTGAGAACAGAGAACCTGCACATCAGGCTCCTGCAGCACAGTATTTACATAGAGTAAGAGAAGAGAAAGCATTCACAGGATGTGTCTCCGTTGTTGCTTTGGTTTCTGCATTGCCACTGGGTCTAGTCAGCTGCTACTGGATCCCCATGTTTCCATTGCCCAGTTCTGGCTGCTTCCTGAAGGGTCCAGCTCTTTCTCTGTGGGGTTTAAAATGCTCACCAAGGAGCCTTGACATAGTCACTGACACAAAACAGGGATGAACACATCAAACTCAAACCACAGAAACACATCCCCATACAAAGTGAAGGCAAACAAAGGTCAAGTCCACTGTGACATGGCAGTTCGTGGTGGGTGAAGCTGCGCGTCCCTGCTTATTCTAACATGGATAATATTGGTTTAGCATCCCTAATCTGAACATGTAAAACTCACCATGCTTAAAAGTCTGAAAAAATTTTAGATAAATGTGTTGCCATTAGTGAACAGTTTGATTCATGATCTCATGTAATAGGTTACTGGCATAACACAGAACAGTAAAATTTTGGTACAAAATTATCTTTAAGCTCTGTGCATGCAGTATATATGATATAAAAATTAATTTCCTGTTGAAATACAGGCTTAGCCACAAAATATCTCATTACACTTATACAAGTATTTCAACATCTGAAAAAAATCAGAAGTTCAAAATGCTACTACTGCATTGTCTCCATTTATGAACAAGAGTTAGGTATCTTTTATGAAAAATGTACATATGCTGCATATAATCTTTCAGAAATTCTACCTCATTGTTTCATGTGCAAATAAATTTTCTATCATCTTTAAGGGAAGAACTGGCTATAACGAGTTGTAGTTTTTAGTGTCGATCATTTACTGGGTCCAGCTTTTTAAATGAATCATGAAAATTAAGTTGACTACATCCAAAATGGAGGGGTAAAAACCTCTGAAATTCTTATCTTCTGTGAAGACAGAACAAGATGTGCCTCCATTGTTGCCAGAAAAATGCCAAATTTGAAGTCTTCAACACTTTAAGAATTAACTGTGGCCTTGCACCGAATCGAGGCAGTGTAATTGCAGCAACAAACAAACGAATGAACAATCACGGCTGTATCCTAGGCTCTCTGCGAACTTTAACTATTTGAAAATAAACCCAATAACTTTTTTTAGCTTTGTACCTCTGTCATTTAACAAGGAGTCTGCCACATAGCTCATGTTTACAAATGTTCTGGAATCCTGAAGGTCCATCTCATCCTGTTCTAGAAAGCCCTCTGCAACCCTTGCAAATTAGTTATGCCAGGCTCCAGTATTCAGAGCGCTCCCTGAGCCCTGGTCGGACTGTTACAGAAAGTCCTCTCTGAGCAACTTTGACCTCTCCCTCTGGCTTTTCCCCCTTGTCTTGTAACCTCCCTTTCCCCCAATGCCATTACCATTCTACCTCCAAAAGAAGTCTGGCCGTGATACGGGATTTCTTAAAAATAAATATATAATAAAGAAAGAAGAAAGGAAGGAAAGAAAGGAAGGAAGGAAGAGAAAGAAAAGAAGGAAGGAAGGAAGGAAGGAAGGAAGGAAGGAAGGAAGGAAGGAAGGAAGGAAAGAAAAACTGTCAAATTTAGTAAATGTCTAACATTAGTTTGTGTTGCACAACACAATGCCGTAGACCAGTTGTTTTTAAAAATAGAAACTGAGTTCTCAGGGCTCTTTACTTCATGTCTTCACGTGCTAGACCGAAAGAAAGTATCAATCTTCTGGGTTTGCTGATAAGGACACACCTGCCACTTAGGACTCCACCCTTATGACCTAAGTAAAACCAAAGCCCACACCTCTCATCACAACAGGAGTGAATGTTTGCCATGTGAAATTAGGGGCCATACGTGTAGTGACAGTAGTTCCACTGCCCCTTTTTTGTTTTGGTGACACTAACATCCACAGAGGGCAGCACTATGGTGAAACAGAACCTCCAACCCTACCTGTATATTCGATCCTTTACAGTGCTCGCAGGTGAACAGTATCACAGTAACTTAGCTATGCCAGTCACAAAGATCTTTTTAAAATAATGACCATTCTTATAAAATGATCAAGGTAAGGTCAACAAAAACAACAACCACAAAATCGGTGGGTAAAACACATCACAAAGGCCATTCTGATAATTTTACAGCTTTGTTTATAGTTTTGGAGGTGATATGTTTAGGTGCTAGGAAATATACTATAGTCTCTAAATTCTCTTACTCACTGAGCACCTTGTTATAAAGCTATTTTGAAAGTTTTGATAAAAACTCAATCCCGTCAAAGAATATATGGCAGGTAGAACAAACAGGACTTTCCAGTCTGTAGTAGATCTGGGATCTAGCAAAGTTTTACATTATTAAAGTACTAAAGATTTAGTAGAAAAATTCTCTGGAGTATCACTAAATTTCCTTCTTCTTTGCTGAGAGGAGAAATTCCCTTGCCTCTATTTGCCTGGATTGTTTGCCTGGATTGTTTGTGATATTTGCTTCAATAAGTTCAATTTTACATCGTGGTTCCATGTAAATTATAGCTAAGTTTTTCTGTTTTCTCGAGTTTATCTGGGGATTCTGTTTAAAAATCAATATTTAAAACTTCTTCCTCGTTCAGGAAACATATTGCTCATGTTTTAGAAGTTTCTTCCTCTTTCATTTTCTTTTTAAAATAACATATGTACCAACACATTTAGTAACATTTAAAAATAATTACTTTACTTTGGGGAAGTCTTATACTTATTTAAATCCTTTCCATGTATTCTATCTAAAGAAACGACTATGGGCCATACAAAATAACATACTCATATTTTCACATTCATATGTTGTAGTTCTAAAATGAATTTCACCACATGTAATGTCTCACTGACATTCACTGGTTCAAGTAAAACTTTTTAATTTTGATACAAATCACATTATGAAAAAATACTTTCAAACCATCTTGAAATGTTTTAAAGAATAAGGGATACTAAAATATAGACAATATAGACCTGCTATTATTTTTTGACCGAAAGGTCTTTACTCAGGCAGCTCTACTTCAAAATGCTCCCCCTTTTGTGTATGCGTGGCAAAATCACTCTGATATCACAACAGGTCAGAAACGTTCTCCTGCACAGAGGTACCTCCTAACTTAGAGGTCAATTAATTCCTTCTTTACTCTAACCTCGTCGTACTTACTATATGGTGTCATTACTTCTCTTTTGCCTAAAACCTTGCCACTCACTTTGTGTAACACTTCTTATACAGCGAACTAGACTGGACTGATGGTAGTGCTTTGTCCATAGATAACTGTAGTGATTCAAAACGCCAGAGTTTATTATAACCTCTCTCTCCCTCTCTCTGTCTCTCTGCCTCTGTCTCTGACCCTCCCTTTTTCTCTCTCTCTTTCCCTCCTTATGAATGCACCCACATAATTTGAAACCACTACACAACCTCTAATCTCTTATGTTACCAAAGACATGAACTATTTCTCCTTCTTCCTTCATGCTTAGCAGCATGTGTTCTAGTCACCAACAGAAGATAAATAGATTTTTTACAGTGACAAACAAGGACATGAGGAAAAGAAGAAACTCTCCCGGAGATACCGAGGCCTATGTTGAACTTTTTGTAGGATATATACCCTTGCTCTTTGTAAGGGTATTACGCAAACCCACCAATCCCCATTTAGTATGAAGTTGTTTTGAAACAAATTAATGTCACTTGCAATTGACAAATTTCTGAGGAATATATAGATATCAAAGATATACAGATACAGACATAGATCAAAATTTACATTTCATTAGCTAAATTTTATTCTGCCTATTAAAAGTTGATTAAAAGTATCTTGAGATCCTCTGTGATTACCTTCTCAAACACTAAGGTAGAGGGAGTTCTGTTTAAAGCTTTGACTGCTGAGGGGGCTTAAAATTATTCAGCTACTTGTGAAAAAAAAACTAGAGATAAAGAAATATATAGTTCAGGATGTAATTATATATTACATGGAGTCTAAAAATTGCAAATAAAACAACATGAGAGAAAGAGAGACCTTCATCTGCCTTGGTTATACTTCCCCTCCCACTGTAAACACACACAATGGGAAAATCCCATTTTAAAGACCAAAATGCCAACAAAGAGTATAGGAAAGTTGTTGACATTTTAAAGTTTTAATTAAAATGCCTTTGTTATTGTTATACTGAGAAGGGTATTTTCAATTTTTAATATAATAATAGTGGATAGGTATCTATAACTGGTGCAAACCATTTTCACCATATGGAGAGCTAAGAATTTCAGAATTAGTTTTGCTTTTTTTCTGCCTGGCATATGCACCTTTGTATTTTCTAAGGCATCAGGAGACTGCATTTCACAGAAATGAAAGGGAGAGGAAGTTTCTTTTCATTGCCTAGTGTCCAGCCAGTGTGAATTTTTAGTGGATGGTTTTTTCTTCCCGATGAATTAACTAACAATATGTGACCACAAAAATAGAAACTTATCCCTAAAACGTTAGCTTCACTATAAATTTAGATTGAATGTTTTGTTCTGGCATGAAGATTATTTGCAGTAATAGTACTATAAATGTGAGTACTGATGGTCCAAGGAGCCAGCAAACCAGGAATGTATTGTGTATTCATGTTTAAGCAGAAGGAAACTAGGGAGACCTAGATCCATAGAAATATATTCACAAGGATGTACACACAAGCCTACCCAGATACTGTATTTGTACATTAAAATACATTTCTATTTCTCATATCATGCATCCGGGTAATAGGCAAAGGACGACAGAACCGCTCAAACAGTAGAAGTGACAAAGAGAAGTAAATATACCATCAATTACAATAACATTTTATGAATAGAAAAGTGATGGAATAAATTTGGCTTATATATTCACCTGTCTTTATCTGTTTGCAGGTCTAGAGATTGAACCCAGGTTCACTTGGATGTGAAGCACGCACTCATTCTATCACTGAGCTGTGTCCCAGCTAAATCTGTTTATCTTTTTTAGTTGATTCATTCTTTCGCTAGATGCTAAAACACTAAACATTGCTGATGTCACTTGCCTTTCAATCAAGCTGAGTGTGTCTTTATTTATAAAGTGGTTAGAAAGGGAGTAGTTCCTTTCAGAAATTATCTGTGGCTATTATCTTGATACCCTGTGTAGGCTAGGAAAAGAGCAGAAGCCCCTGATTATACACCACATAGATTCTATTATCTTTGCCCATATACACTGAAGCACTTTCAAGTAATGAAAATGGAGTATAAATTTTTTTCCATATTACCATACTCTAGAGCTTTTATTTACTGCAAATAATACATTATGTGCCTCTATGTATTTATAACATTTTGATGTACTGTACCAAAACCTTGCAATTGGGACATTTGTTACATTTCTTGACCTTTTGACACTGAAATGGGTATATTTTTTCACAGAAAGAAAAAGCAGGAAGAGGTTAATGTCAAAATATATTCACACAATCACCAAGATGAAAGGCAATGACTATCCTCAAAACTACATTCTAAGTACAAAATACAGAGTGGAGTTTGTAACTGGGAAGACCTTGACAGGTTCAATAATTGAGATGAAGCTATGATAACTATTGAATAAACCATAAGAATTTCAAGAGCTTTAAATTTAAGATCTTGGCCCTTCTCATGTTGACAGAGTACTGAACCTACAGTTTACCATGTGAATTATATATGCAGAATTCTGTAGTTTATGTGTGTCTAGCCAAGGTTCTTCAAAGGAAAGGGCTTGACCAACAGCCACTTTTAGTCTTGTATTTTTGACACAAATTTATTAAACCAAAGAGTTCACTTTCATCAACATTTTTCTTGACCATGTACATTTAAAATTTACCACAAACAATTATTTCTCTGTTTCTTCTATCAAATGGAAAGACATAAAACAAACTAGCTCTGAGAATTTTTACCATGTTGAGCAACTTTTCACAGAAAAAATTAAAATGGAGATTTCTTCCAGAGAAATAGGAAGTCTAGTTCAAACTAGCTCTTATAGGAATATTATGGCAGGAAACATGATGCATTTGAATCCATATCAGTAGCTTATTAATGAGATATTGTGTCAATTAACATGGTAAGCATATAATCTCTTTTCCTGACATGATATTGTGAGTGACTGCATTGTCTCAACCCTTTGTTCTAGTGCGTCCACAGTCAACTGGATACTGTGATACAGAGGATATGGGGTTAAATTTTGTTAATTCATAGAGATAGTCTTTAAAAGTGTCAGAATTTTTGACCTAGTCATCCTTATGTAGTATAAGCTGACACAAGTCCAAGTATTGAAACATTTCAAGGCAATCTTATGTACACATCAGTCTCACTTCATCTAGTCTATTAAAACTCTATTATTCTTTATATGATTATAATATGGTAATATATTTTTAAACTATAGGAAAATATAAAAAGAGAATATTATCCTGAGTAGTTAACTTAGTTTTATGTTGCTGTAACAAAATACTTGAGACTGAGAAACTTACTAAAGAAAGAGGTTTATTATGACTCACAGTTTTGGAGACTGGAAAGTCCAGAAGGAGGCACTGGTAAGAGTCTCATGCTACATCAACTCATGGCAGAAGTTGGAAGGACAACAGGCCATATTTGGAAGTGAAAGAATACAAGGTGTAGGCTACTGTAGTTTCTGCATATGTCTTGACCTCTGGTCTCGTAGCATTATGATGGATTTTCAAAGAGAAGGAAATCATTCATAACTATTTCTAGAGCACCTTGTAAGCACACGAGTTTTAAGGTCTTAGAGGAGAAAAGTATATAGCATTCTGACATTTTCTATTGTTCTAAGACAACTCACAGCCTTCCCAGAGTGAAGGGAATGAGATACACCAGATCTCTTTTCTAAATGGGAAGATGTCAAAGAAACTAGACATCCTTTATCTTTAAACTGTTACTGGAAAAATTTAATAGAGTTGAATGTATACACATATTCAGTTACAGTGTCTTCACTTCAATATATTATATGAAATATATACTTAACACAAGTAATTACACGAGTTTCCAAAACATACAGTTTGGAAGGTTCATAAAAACATTATCTGTGATTGACAAAAAAGAAACTATTACATGCTCATCAGTAGTAAAGTTAATTTAAGAGCTGTAGAATATTCACACAGGGATACAAAACATAGAATTGAACAGTGGATAAGCAACAACTACAAAGGTAAATATAGATAGAATTACTAATGTAATTATAAATGAAAGGTCAAAACAAAAAAAGATGGCAAACTGTTCAGTTCCATTTCCATAAGAGGAAAAAATGCACAGTCTATGAGGGGGCATATTGATACAGTGAGTGAGCATGTGTCTTTTGGGTTAAGTTTCCTGTTCCATTTACTAAATTCAGAGTTGTGTTCAATGTGTAATGATATATATTTAGATTTTTAAATTTTTCATTAGTACGTATTTGCAGTCTGTAATGATTTCATTCACTGTAGGAAGTCAGTACATGCACATAAGGCATCGTAATTCTTTTTACTTCCCCTCTCCTACAAGCTTCTTTTTATGTGTGCTATACTGCAGTAACCAAGTCAAAAGTAAGAATAAAAATCATGATCAAATATAAGCTTCCTGTTGTAGCTATGACAAAGTAACATAAATTTAGTGGATCCTGCCATAGATACATTATCTTACAGTTATATACATTTTTATGTAACTGTTTTGTATATTACAAGGGAAAATTATAAAATAGGTTCACTGGACAAAAATAACAGTGTTCCCAGGCAAGATTTTCTTCTGGAAGGTCTGGACATAATTTTATTTTTTTGTTTGTTGTTTGTTTCTTTTCCTTTTTCTGGAGGTTACCTCATCTTTTGGCTCATGGTCCCCTTCCTCCATCTTTAATGATAGAAAATAAAGTTTAAAAATTTCCTTCTCACTGTAAAGGTTCTACTTTCTAATTAACCTGCCCATTCCCAGAAAAACCTAGCATAATCTTTCCACTTTATGCATTATAATTATCAAATCTGCACAGCCCTTTTGGCTAAGTAAAGCAATATTGTATTTAAGGTATTTAAGGGGTCATTATTCTTCCTATTACTGATATTTTTACCTCTAATTGATGTTCATATTTTCTCTCTGGCTTCCTATCACTTCCTATTTATAGCCTTGTACGGTAAAAGTTATGGTTCTGTTTCTTAAGTGGGTCCTTATTCCAACTTCTTCAGAATATTGTTTATGTGTAAGACATAACTTACAAATGCATTGGTTATATAGTCAGTGTTGAATACACATCACTTGTTTTTGTGTGCGTTGTCAAAATATATGTCATGACAAAGGGACCCTTTGTTTACCAGTACTCATCAGATAGAATAAACAAAAACACTGGCTAGCTCTTTGAAGCAGGACACTTCACAGTGTATACAATGAGGCACTCACACAGGGTTTTAGAAATAGTGTGATCAGGTTCTTTACTGAATTTCATGGGCAGAATCCCTTGAAAATCCACACTGTACCCAAGAGAGTTACAGATACATAGGAATTCGTCCTTAATGTTAAGATGGTGGAATTCTATCGCCGCCTCTCTTCTTAGCTAGTAGCAACTCAACTGCCAATAAACATGAGAGAAGGTATCTTCTCACTTCTGGTTTCCAGATCTATGAAGGGGTGTATAATCGGGGAGGTAGCTGCTAGTTTGTCCAGGAAAGGTGTTTTTATTTCCAGTGCCTCCAAACAAAAAGTGTAGAGTGGACATCTGTTTCAGAGTGTCAACCACACTGCAAGATGATTTCATTTATATTTTTTCAAGTCTTTTTCCAGTCTTTTCTCTGAATTTCTGCTATCATGCTCAGAGCATATTTCCAGTACGTGCCTTTGCACCATTAGGATATTTATTTTATTTTGGGTTTTCACAGAAACTACACTTGTTCCAAAGTCATTTCAACAGACCCACTGAGCAGCAGATTATACCCTCCATTCTGATAAGAAAACTCTATTTCCAGCAAGTTGCATCTTTCAAAGGGAGGCTAAATAACCGTGAAAGGAGCCTTGTTTAAATATTATTGTTGTTTTAATCTTAGGAAGAATTTAAACAAGGTTATACTATTGTCTATAGGGAAACTTTCATTAAAATTATACAAAGATATTGTGCCTTTAAAGCGATATAAACCCTAGATATCAATTTGTTGAGACAATGTTTACTCTTAGTTTAGAATGACATCAGTTGACACTATTGGTTTGCATTTAATACTTGCTTTCTTTCTGTGAAACTTTGAATTGTTGTTAACTATCACATTTCTGAAGCTCACAAATATGAATCATAGGTGCAAATTTGGCTTTTGATTAAAATCTTTGGCTCAAACAGAGAATTAATAATAATGCTTTTAAAAATGCTTATATTAATTGTTTCTATTGATTGACTTTATTTTCCAGGTCCAAATTCAAGTGCAGAAACTTCTTGATAGGAACCCAAGTTAATTACAAGGACAAATGGCTACTGGACTACAGAATTTTTTATTTTATATTTATCTTTTGTCCTTTTGAGACAGGGCCTCGCTATGCAGTTGAGGATGGCCTTGACTTCACTTTGTAGCCTAGACACCTTAAGAACCACTATCAGAGAATATGCAGCTAAAGGGTGAGGTAGGTTTATATAATCTAACAAGTCATGAAACATTTTACTTTGAATAAAGGATTTCTAATTAAATGTACAGAAATGTACATTTCTATAAATTAAAGCAATGTGTAACATGAAGTTTAGCTTGTTTTTATTAATTTATAAGTTCTTACTAATACATGTGTATAGTATATGTTTACATTGCTAGTGAAGCATTGGTACATATACATAACGCACCTTAATTCCTGTTTTTCATCCCTTTTACCTTCCTTCCATCAATCTATTGATCCATGTTAAGTACAGATAAATATAACCTTTTGCCCAATAATTTCATTTGCAGACTTTTCACCACACGTGCACTATTAAAATAGTGAAAAGATATATACACAAGGCTATTTTTGTGATCTCATTTGTAATGTGAAAAACATGGTGAAAACTTGAATAATCATAAATAAGGAATAGTTTATTGAACTATTAAAATCCTTAAAAGGTTGGGCATGATAGTGCATGACTCTAATCCCAGCACCAAGGAGGCTGAAACAAGAGGATCACCATGGGTTTAAGCCAGCCTGGGCTACATAGTGAGTTCAAGGCCAGCCTGTACTACATAGCAAGATGCTGTCTCAAAAAATAAAAAGTCCTTAAAGTTCTAAGCAACTAAGGAAGGAGAAGCAAAGAGAAATTAATGTATATTAAGAAAAAAGTGGTATCAGTATTTTTTATTTGTTTCTTTTTTGGTGGTGCTAGGTATCAGTTCGAGGGCTGTATGAATACCAGGCCAGAACTCTATCTCTAACGTGTATTTACAAGATTCAGGATAATTAAAAATTGCTAAAGAAACTCCCATATTCACACACATGTGTTTCCTTGTTAAAATATCAAGGAAAGCTAGTCATTTATGTCTAGAATCTTTGCTTATGAAGAAGAGAATGTATTAGGAAAAAATTAAAACCTAGCTTTTTAGGAAAGTTTACATTTTAAGTATGACTGTGGAAGCACACGAACATTACATGTGACCACACAATGAAATTAAATGTCAGAGAACCAAGTCTTAGAACTGTACATGGAAACCGGTGACACTGTTTATAGCATCCCGCCTCTGCTGGGACTTAACCTTCTGAAGTTTCACTTGCCTGCAGTCAATTTCACTAGGAAAATATTAAATGGGAGATTTCAGAAATGAGTAATTCACAAGCTTTAAATCGCATGCCATTCTGAGCAACCGGAAGGAATTGCTTTCCTCGCGCTCCCTCCTGCCCCGCATGAGCCCCATCCCTTCACCCAGCGTATTCACACTCAGTACACAGCAGGTAGTCACTTAGGCGCCAGCTCCATTACCAGGTCAACTCTCACAGAATCTCAGCGTTTGACTTCAAGTCGTCCTTATTTGCTTCGCAATACACCCAACACTCAAGATTAGTGATGTTGGCAGTTTGGATATAGCAAAGAGAAGCTGTACAGTGCTTACTCCTAGTGAAAAGCAGAAACATCTCTAAACAACTCATTTCATGCTGACTTTGCTAAGATATATATTACAATAAGAGGTTGAGAAAAAGATAAACCAAGAGCTGGAGGCAGGAGGAATGTAAGTTTGAGCCTGGCCTTGGGCAACTTAGCAATATTCAGCTCAAAATTTCAGAAGAATAAAGTAAAAAAGCAGGGATGGAGCTCAGTGCAAAGACCCTGAGTTTAATCCCCAGTACTGAAAAATCCAGAGAGAACACACTCGTGTAACTTTTATGACATTGTTCTAATTGATCATAAATGGTCTATTTTATTAATTTTCAGTATTATTTTGCCCAATTTATAAGTTGAGGGCTGGGGATATAGCTCATTGGCACAGTCACCTGCCTGGCAAGCACAAGGTCAAGGTCCTGAGTTCAATTTCTAGTACCAAATATATATATATATAAAGTTAAAGACTTACTGTGTGTATGTATGCATGTATATATACATATATATACATATATGTGTGTGTTTGAATATATTCATTTGTGTGTGTGTATGCATGCATATATATACATACACACACACTCACATAGAGCTAAGTACTCTCTTGGATTTCAGCCACCCAATGAAAGCCTTAAAGTGTATCTCTCAAAGGTAAATGTGGAATATTCTACACAATTATAAACCTGTAGCATAATAACATTATAGTGAGATAGTCTAAATTATGTTAAATAATATAATTAAGTTTACACTCCAGAGCAATTTCACCACAAAGATAAAGACATTCAAAGTGATGTTTGTATTCATGCAATAGCTGGTCTTTTAACTAGATGCATTACATATAGTGGAATCAATTTTGGGAATATTAAGCAAATGCTGAGACATGAAATGATTAGGTTTTTGCACTAAGTAATTCAGTCTTTTAGTGCGGAATAACAGAGATTGAAAAGTAAAGACAATGAAATGAATTAGGACTCATAATCTAGACATCCAATAAGAAATATGTTATTTCCTTTCGTAAACATACATCTTTTCTAAACCTCTTAGCCAAAAAACTAGAGATAATGACCTCTGTACCAGGAACAGATGTGTTACAGCTTGGTTGCCAAGACAAATTCCTCGAGACAGAAGGTTTCCTACCAGAAGAACTTGTGTATGGGACAGAAGATGCACGTGAATGGGACATGTGGTAGTCAAGTGTCACGGCACCAGCAGAAGCTGCGTGGGTCAAATCAAAAGAACTCAAGGACCAACTTGCTTTAAGTTCCAGGAACAAAGCTGGATGATTCGACAATCTTCATGACAATAGGTCTAATGCACTGAAGTAAACGAACACATAAATCCATGATTAAGAAATAAGGGAAAATATCTAGAGATTTATCATATCTCACCATACAAATTTTAAACTATGGTAATAGAAGCAGAGAGTTAAGAAAATTATATGAATATTTCAACTAACAGACAAAGCAAAATTACCTTTAAATTTTTATGTTTTGCAACCCCAATAAACTAATCTCAATGGAAAGCAATTTTGCCAAAGTTAGATGAGCAGACAATCATAGTTTCTGAAAGAACTACAAGCATCATTTACATTACTTGGATCTTATATAATGAAAACTGTAAGTCTAACAACTAGTTCTTCAGAAATACAGTAAAATGAGACACATGTAAATAATGTCACTGGAAGGCAACAGACCGAACTCAGAAAAATGTCAAAAGTTTAAAAGTATAACATTTTTTAAAAACAAAATTATGCAGGAAGAAAGTATACATGGAACAGAAACAAATCAGAAAATTACAAATACTTCTGTATTGTAATTTAGATATATAGACAATTGAGCATTGTCTGGATATTTGATGGTATTAAACAGTTTTTGAGTATGATATTATTGTTAAGGTCACATTTTAGGAAAGATGTTATTATCTTATAGGGATATATAATGAAATGTTAAATGATTACATATTTTTCATTTATTTTGGAATAACCTGGAAGCATGTGAACTGCAAAGAGATATATTATTATAATCTACATATGCTTAAATGTTTAATGTTAAAAATTTTAAATCTCAAAATAATTCCATACGGGTAATTTTTAATGCACTGCTGAACTCCATAATGGCCAAGTTTTATTCTTACACAGGTAACTTTGGTAAAGAATTTTTGCACTATTTAACAAAGATAGATAATTCCAAATTTTGCTTAAGAATGTACTTACATTGTGGTTAACAATGAGCAGCAAGAGGAAAATGACAAGTATTTTAAGTTTGCTGACCCTATGGTGTCCATAGCAACTGCTCATCCATGCCCTGTAGCTTGAGAGTAGCTATAGGCATTACATGCAGAAATGGGTGTGGTTACATTTCAATGGAGGCTTATTTACCAAGTGGAAGGTGACCTGGATGTATGCTCACATGGTGTTATTCAATGATCAGAGAGAGAGAGAGAGAGAGAGAGAGAGAGAGAGAGAGAGAGAGAAATCTTTTCTCATTTCCAAAATTCTTCATAAAATTTATAACTCTTCTGTAATTGCTTGATCAATATCTATTTCACTTCCTTCCATGTTTGAGAAGCCCTATTTTCTGTAATACTTCAGATCTGTATTTTCTTTGCTCCTGTCCTTTCAACAAATAATAAGTTTTTGTGAAAAAGTAGGGCAGCTTAACTACATCTTTTTCTCATCTGTAACCTTCTATGTTTTGTCATGTTCTGTGTCTAATCCAGCAGACTCCACAAACAGGGCTGTAGAGAGTTCAGCCTGTATAAAGTAATCAGTACAATTCTATAGCTCTTGAATTAAGACAATTTGTAAACTTTATAATCCAATCTGAATTTATTAATAATTTTGGACACAGTTTGTCTTATATGTAAACTAATTTGGTTCTAGGGAGAAAAGGATGCTTGTTTCTGGGTACTTTCAAAGACTCAATATTTTGTACATTGACTCTTAAATTTCAAAATAATGAAAAGGAATTAAGAGATGTATTATACACCTCTGCAGATGTTTACTGGGGAAACACGGACATAACCCAAGGCTGATAGCATCTTGGCCTCAGTGAAAGTGTCAGTTTCCCTGGGCTTTGTAATGAGCTTGTGCATTTATCTATCAGAAAACAGATCCACACACAGTCAGGCCAAGAGATCGGGGTGGGAAAATCTAAGAAAAAGCCAGTGATAAACATCTACTTGGAGAACAGAGACCAAACACTATTTTACACACCTAAAAGCCTTAAACTTTGACATGTGCAGCTTCTTACAGCGTGTCTGGCTGCTATTCCTGGATCTTGATCATTGCGAGTATATGCACAGTCTCCACAGATGATGGACAGTGAAAGTTTACCTCTGCCACAGTATTTGTGATTTTTTTGAGACAGGGTCCCGCGATGTAGCCCATGCTGGCCTTGAACTCTAGGCAATCCTCTTGCCTCCACCTCCTGAGGGCTAGGATTATAAGAATACACCACCATAACTGACCTGAAAGTTTTCTTTTTGAAATGTTATTGCTATTAATGATATTAATGTCTTAAATTATGTAAAATATATACACTTCCTCTCCTGAAAATTCTGCTTCATATTTTCTGATTATTTTAGGGCTTCAGATAAATTTGAAACAAGATTGAGAAAGTTTACTTGATGCAAAACTCACTAGCTTTAATTGCAATATTTATCAAGCAAAAGTTCTAGCTACCACAATGTGTTGATGCTAGAAAAATGTGTAACTTCCTTAGATGGATTTTACCATCCAGCATCAAAAAATGTCTGCAAACCATGCCTCTCCTAAGCAACAAAATAACAAACTTGAGGGGAAAATATAGAAAAGTTTAACATGATTTTCTAAGAAAACAATATTTTGACATGATGCATATATTGTACTCTTCCATTATAATGGATTTCTATATATAAATATTAATATATTAAGTAACCATAGCCCTCAAGCCACAGTTATTAGAAAAATTAACATACTCTAAAGATATCAATAACATATCATTAATATTAAATAATTTTTTCTATTACATTATTGTCATTTTTATTCATAGACATAAAATATTGTGCTATAATTAATCCTAGATTGTTTTCTTCAATTCAACAGCAAATAAAAAGCACAAAAAAGTAATTTATTTCAATAGAGTACCTAAGAGAAAAAATGTATATGTATTTCCTAAACTTGCTTCCAGTGTAGAACAGAAGAGATACTTAAGCTTGGATTACAATAATTATAGGATGAATTGTAAGAAAACATTTACTATTGCTAATAATGCAATGTTTGGTGCATTTGTGAAACAAGTTTTAGAGCATGGAAATCAATTGGTATATGTTGTAAAATTAACTATATGGCAGGTTGGCCATGAACTTGCTATATAGACCAAGGTGGCCTCCAATGTGTGATCCTCGAAATCTCAGCCTCTTGAATATTGAAGTTGCAGGGATATGTTATTCGGCTAGGCTAATACAAAATATTTTGCATATAATGCTACATAATCATGACTACATTTCACATGTAATGATATATCCACATAAAATCATGATTATATACATAATCATGACGCCCGATTGTTTCTTTTGATTGTTGGTTGTTTCTTTTGGTGTGCAGAAATTTTTAATTTGTATCATGCCATCGATTAATTATTCATATTATTTCTCATTCAATTAGGATATTGTTCAGAATGTGTTTTACTATGTCTTTTAGAGATTTACCTATTTTACCTTCTAGCAGTTTAAGTGCTTCTGCCTTTATATTTAGATCTTTCATGCATATCAACTTTAGCTTAGCACATGGTAGGAGATACAGGTCTAGATTAAATTGAATGTGGACAGCCACTTTTCGCACAACCATTGTTAAAAGGGTTATCTCTCTTCTAGTCTATGTTTTTGGCCTCTCTGTTGAAAATCATATCACTAAATCTTCCTGGGCTTGTTTTGGCTTACTGTATTCTGTCTCACTAATTCCGCTGTCAGGTTTTCTGTCAACTTCATGGTGTTTTTTTTTTTTATTTTAAAGTTAAAATAACAAAAATGTATTAACAAACACACAGACAAATAAAACAACGTAGAAACATTACAGAATTTCAGGCAAGGTGATAGGAATTTAACAATAGTTGTTGAATTACATACTGATAACTTCAAATTTGTTACTTACATAAAAATATAGGCATGTAAGACGGATCAAACAATTAAACATGAACTATTCCTTTCAACAAAGCAATAGAAATTAGCAGTACAATTACCTTAACTATTTTGCGTACCTTTTGTATACATATTTTCCCTTCTTTCTTTCTTTTCTCTTTTCCCTCAAAGCAGTCATTCATTCCTTTGAGCAATTCTTTCCCTTTCACAATATCTGTTGTACCTTTTAGATTTTACTTAATGCTTCAGCTTTTTACACTAGGGAGACAATATGATGTTTACACATGTGAGTCTGATTTATTTCACATTTTTATTTTAAAGAGAATAGCACACAATAACAAAATAACAGCAATATAGACAAAAACAAAACAAAGCAAAAACAGTGAAAGCTATACAGGGTTTCAAAACAAAATGATAGGAATTAACAGTGGTTGTTATATTACATATTGTTATATTCAACTAAGTTTCTCAGATTACCAGATATAAGAATGCAAGATTGATCAAACCATTAAAAATAATAAAAAATAATTTAAGGGGCTGGGGATATAGCTCAGTGGAATAAGCGCTTGCCTAGCAAGCGCAGGGTCCTGAGTTCGATCCCCAGTACCGCAAAAAAAAAAAAAAAAAAGTTAAAAAAAAAAATAATTTAAAAATTAGGAATGATACCGAGCTTCACTAAATAAAATGGTAGGAGGTCACTAATTGTTGTTATATTACATATTATTGTCTTCAAATTAGTTGTTCCGATTACCAGATGTAAGCATGCAAAATTGGTTCAAAAAATTAAGCATTAACTGTTCCTTTCAATAAACCATTAGGTATCAGCAGTACCATTACACCAACTATCCTTCTATACACACACACACATATCTTTTATATATATCAGTATCTATATCTATATCTCTCTATATCCACCTTCTCTCTTTTTCTCATCTCAGCTGTTCCTTCCTTTGAGCAGTTTCTTTGTTTTTATTTTTAATTTTTTATTATTTATTTCAAAAATAAAAGAATGGAAACATTAACAGACAAACATCCGTTTACAAAATAGCACAGAAACAATACAAGCCATACAGAGTTACAAAGTAGTAGGAATTAACAATGTAATTCCTGTATTATGTATTGATATTTTCAAAGTGGTTTGTCAGGAGAACAAATAGAGACATGCAACATTGATCAAATAAGTGATCATTAACTGTTCCTTTCAGTAAAGTGATAGAAGTCAGCAGCACACCTATGTTAGCTATCCTGTATATACATACATACATAATTTCCCTGTATACAAACATAATTTCCCTTTCTTTCCTTTTTTCTTTTCACTCACCCCAGTTGCTCTTTACATTTGAGCATGTTCCTTTCATTTCGCAATGTCTGTCCAGCTTCCTAATTTTTATTCACTCTTTCAGGTTAGTGACACAATATGTTGCTTACATATAGAGGTCTTATTTATTTCACTTGTGAGTGTCATCACTAGTTGTGACCATTTATGTGTAAAAGCCTCAAGCTTATCTTTCTTTATAGCTGAGTAATATCCCATTATGTAGAAGTACCACAGTTTTTTATCCATCCCTCAGTGGATGGACATTTGGTTTCCTTCCACAATTTAGCAATTACAAATTGTGCTGCTATAAACATGGGTGCACACATATCGCTGTGATATGATGTTTTCAGATCTTCTGGGAAAATACCCAGAAGAGAAATGGCTGGTTTGAATGGGACCTCGACACTTAGTTTGCTAAGGAATCTCCAAACTGATTTCCATAGTGGTTTCACCAGTCTGCATTCTCACCAGCAGTGGAGAAAAGTTCCTATTTCTCCATAGCCTCACCAGCATTTGTTATTGGTTGATTTCTTAATGTTAGCCATACTTACTGGAGTGACATGAAATTTCAGTGTTGTTTTGATTTGCATTTCTCAAATGATTAATGATGTTGAACATTTTTTCGTGTATTTATTTGCCATTTGTATTTCTTTATCTGAGAAGTGTGTGTTCATCTCAGATGCCCCTTTTTGGATTGGGTTTTTGAATTTGGACATGTTCATGCTTTTAAATTCTTTATATGTTCTAGATAGAAGACCTTTGTCCAAGGGACAGACAGCTACAATTTTTTCCCAGTTTGTGGGTTTTCTTTTTATTCTGCTGGTAGTTTCTTTAGACGTGCAGAAACTTTTCAGTAGGATGAGATCCTAATTGTTGATTCTCTGAAGCATTTGTTGTGTGGTTTGGCTTTTATTGATGAACTCTCTGCCTAACCCCATATCTTAGATTTTTCCCTAATTTCTCTGCCAATTGGTTTAGTATTTCTGTTTTAACATTGAGATCTATGATCCATTTTTACTTTAGTTTGGTGCATGGTGTTAGACTTGGTCTATTTTCATTCTTTGGCAGGTGGAAAGCCAATTTTTCCAGCATCATTTATTAAAGAGGCTATCTTTCTTCCAGTGAGTTTGTTTATCCCCCTCTTTCAAAGATTAAGTGACTGAGTGTATTTGTGGTTGTGGCTGTTTCTTCCAGTCTGTTCCATTGCTCCTCTGGTCTGTTTTAGCCAGTACTACATTGATTTTATTACAGCAGTTTTGTAGTATAACTTCAGGTCAGGGATTTTGATTCCACCTGACTTGTCCTTGTTGCCCAAGATTTCTTTTGGTATTCTAGGTCTCTTCTGGTTTCATATGAATTTAAGAAATGTTTTCTCTAGATCTGAGAGACATGCCAATGGTAGTTTAGTGGGAATCGCATTCAATCTGTACAATTTTGATAGTATAGCCATGTTTACAGTGTTGGTTCTTCCTATCCTTGAGTAAGTAATGTTTGTCATTTACTGAAATCCTCTTCCATCTCTTCTTTCAGAGTACTGTAGTTTTCACTGAATAGATCTTTTACTTCTTTTTTTCAATTTCATTGAGGAGTTTGAGGACTGTTGATATTAAGTCTTCTCTGAATTTCTTATAAAATTCTGTGGTGACTTCATCAGGGCTAGGCTTTTCTTTGTCAGTGGGTTTTTAATCCTGTTTTCAATCTCATTAATTGAAATTGGGTGGTTCAGGATTTTTACATCTTCTTGATTCAACTTTGTTAATTTGTACATTTCTAGGTATCTGTCTGTTTCTTCTGAAATTTCTATCCTATCGGAGTAAAGATTTTCAAAGTTGGTATTAATGATCTTTTGGATTTCTGTAGGATCTGTAGTGCTTTCATCCTTTTCATTCCCTATTTCATGAATATGATTTTTTTCCTTTCTTTTTTTGATAAGATTGGGAAGGATTTTCAATTTTATTTATTCTTTCAAAGAACCAGGTCTTTGATTCATTTATTTTTTGTAGGGTTTTCTTTGTCTCAATTGCATTGATTTCTTCCCTGATGTTTATAGTCTACTCCCTTCTTTGTGCTTTGGGTTTGACTTATTCTTTTTCTAAAAGTCTGAGATGCAGCATTAGGCTATTTATTTGTTCTCTTTCTGTTTCCCTTATGTGTGAGTTCAGCACTATGAATTTCTCTCTGAGGCCTGCTTTCTTGTACCCCACAGATTCCTGTAAGTTGAATCTACATTTTCATTTGTTTGTAGGCGTTTTTTAATTTCTTCTTCATTTTGTTACCCATTGGTTGTTTGGGAACCTATTATTTAATTTCCACGTGTTTATGGGGTTTTTGGAGTTCCTTTTGTCATTAATTTCCAATTTCATTGCACTGTGGCCAGATAATATGCATGGGATAATTTCAGTTCTTTTACATTTAGATGGGTATGATCTATGGGCTACAATATGGTCTATTTTAGAGAAAGACCCATGTGCAGGTGAGAAGAAAATGTGCATTCTGATGTTGTGGGGTGGAGCACTCTGTATACATCTACTAAGTCCATTTGTTTGCAACTTTGGTTTAGGTCTGTTATCTCTTTGCTGAGTCTTTGTCCAGTTGACCTATCTCTTTGTGTCAGAGGGGTGTTGAAGTCCCCTATTACAATAGTGTTATTAATTATTTGGGTTTTCATGTCTATTAAGATTTGGCTTATATAGTATGGTGCTCTGATAGTTGGTGCATATATGTTTAGGATTGTTATCACCTCCTCTTGTAGTTTTCCCCTAACAAGTATGTAGTGACCTTCTTTATCTCTTTTGATTATTCTTGGTTTGAAGAATACATTCTCTGCAAACATAATAGCTACACCTGCTTTGCTCTGGGAATCTGTTGTATGGAGAATTGTCCATCCTTTGACTTTCAGTCTGTGGGTTTCCTTTTGAGTAAAATATGTTTCACCTATACAGCATATCATTGGATTCTGTTTCTTAATCTACTCTGTCAGTCTGTTTCTTTTTACTGGTGAATTGAGGTCATTTACATTAATGGTTATAACTGATACATAGTGGCTTATCATTGACATGTATTTACTTGCTGTTGGTTTCCTACTTTTCCTATCTGTTTAATTGCTTGCTCTTCTTGAAGTTTCCTTTCTATTGTTCCTGAAATTGTGGTCATTTTCTTTACTGTCTAGAACGTCTTTTAGTACTTTTTGTAAGGATGGTTTGGCACTCATGGAGTTCTTCATTTGCTCTTTGTCATGGAAATATTGTATTTCTCCATTAAACTTGAAGGATAGTTTGGCAGGATGCATCATCCTTGGTTGGAAGGTGTTTTGTCCTAGGACCTATAATACATCACTCCAGGCTCTTCTCGATTGGATGGTTTGTGTTGAGAAGTCTGCCATGATTCTAATGGGCTTTCCTTTGTAGGTGAGCTGTTTCTTTTCTCTAGCAGCTTTTAATATTCTTTGCTTTAGCTGGAGATCTGGGATCTTGATGATTATATTTCTGGGTCTAATTTTGTTATGGTTATGACTAGTAGGAGTTGTATATGCTTCAGTTACCTGTATCTCAGTTTCTGTTTTTTATGCTTGGGAAATTTTCTGCAATTATTTCTGCAATATACTTTTTTTATCATTTATGTCACCTCCTACTGTTTCGTTGGGTCCTATTAGTCTGACATTATTTCTCTTTGCCTCATCTTGCAGCTGTTGAATTGCTTTTTCCTGGATCCTTGTTGAGTTTAAGAGCTCCTTCCTTTGATGATCACTAGCTGCCATGCTGTCTTCAAGGTCTGAAATTCTATCTTTGGCTTCAGTCAAGCAGTTTTGCAAGCTTTCAGTGGAAGTTTTGATTTCCTGGAAGTCTCTTTGAGTCTGTTTCATGCATTCAAATTCATTCCTAAATTGCTCATATAATATTTCCATCCATTGCCTATGTTCATCTATTTTTTTTATCTATTCTCTAGATATGCTAAGCAATTCTTTCATTATTATTGCCATTTCATTTTTTGCCTGAGAAATTAATTCTGATCTGATCTCTTCTATGGCCTGATGGTGTTGTTTCTTTACTTCCATTGCAATCATTTCAGCAGTTTCAGGTGTGTGTTTACCTAGTTCTCCTAGCCTATGTGTCCTGCACTTGTTCTGAGTGGGGTGGAGTTCTGAGATTGCATTTTAGTCCTTTATCTTGTCATATTTAATGCTGGACACAGAATGCTCAGTTACCCTCTTCTCTGGCAGCTCAGAAAACATGGCTAGTGGCCCTAGTTTTCCTCGTGGTCAGGCTTGCGCCTCAGTGTCCACTGAGATGTGCTGCTTAGGCTGGGGTCTTCCAGATGGTAAAGTTTACCTAGTTCTCCTAGGTCTCAGATGCAAACTGTGGTGTCAGTTGATGGTAGACTTTCTGTTCCAGTGTCCCCTTACAGCTCAGGGCACACATATGACTCAGAAGTAGGCTACACTGGTGGCACAATCATGGATCAGTCATCCTGTGACACCAGGAATTTCAGTGTATAGGCAGAACCCAGATAATAATTGCAAGCTCAACAGTTTGTGAAGCACCTGCTTCCATGTCTTCAGGCAGCTCAGGGCATGAACAGGAGCTGGATGTGTGCTGTGCTGGTGGTGATCAGGGACTGCCTGTGTCTGTGACTACTAGAAGGTCAGGATACAGGGCTAGGGATGTAGTTTAGTGGAAAAAGTACCTGCCTGGCAAGTACAAGGTCCTGAGTTCAATCCCAAGTACCATAGAAGGGGCTGGGGATATAGCTCAGTGGAATAAGCGCTTGCCTAGCAAGTGCAGGGTCCTGAGTTCGATCCCCAGTACCGCAAAAAAAAAAAATAAATAAATAAAATAAAATAAAATAAAATAAAATAAAATGACCAAGTACCATAGAAGGTCAGGGTAAAAGTAAAACCCAGATGCAAACTGCAGTGATAGCAGCTCATGCACCCCTGCCCTAGTACCTCCAGCAGCCCAAGATACATGCAGGGAAGGCATAAATGTGAATTCTGGTGTTAGCAGGTCCTGGGCCTTCTTCGTGATGACCTCCTGTCTACACTGGGTACACAGAGGGCAGAGTGAGCAGTTTATTTCTCTTTCACAATATCTGTTGTATATTTGGGGTTTTATTTACACTTTCTGGTTCTTGCACTAGGGAGACAATATGATATTTACACTTGTGTGCCCTATTTATTTCAGTTATGAGTATGGTATCCAATTGCATCCATTTACCTATTAAAACCTTGAGTTTATCTTTTTTTATAGCTGAATAATACTCCATTGTAAAAAAAAAACCGCCACATCTTTTTTTATCCATTCCTCAGTTTATGGGCACTTGAGTTGTTTCTAAGATTCAGCTATGACATATTGTGCTGCTATAATCATGGGTACACATATATCACTATAGCTTTGTAATATTACTTTAGACTGGGATTTTGATACCATGTGATTTACTCTTAATGTCTTACACAAATGTTTTTATCTGTCCATTTTTGTTTTATCTACATGATCATAGTACTATTTAAATCAGTGCAGGGCCAGGGATATAGCTCAGCTGCACAAGCACCTGCCTAGCAAGCACAAGGTCCTGAGTTGAACTTCTGGTACCAAAATAAATAAATCAATGTAGTCATTATTTTGTAATATGGCAAATGTTAATTACAGACCAAAAAGATATACCACACTCATATTTCATTTATCTATCTACTATCTATCTATCTCTATATATATTTGTTGTTATTAAAGTTCTTTCTTTGTCCCTTACAAAATATTCTTGCAAATATTTTATATTTTATTTAAAAGTCTTGAAATGTCCAATATTTTGCAAGTCAATTTTCATTGTGCTGCGTGTGTGCGTCTGTGCAAGCATTTGATTGATTGATCATTTCTATTTGTTTCCAGCATGCATCTACTGGAGGCTTTGCTCGTCAGGCAAGGCTTCACTAGACACACTCCATAACATCTTCCGTATTTCTGTTAAGATATTAATTAGTCAATTTATGAAGTTCCATTTTCTATATTATTAACTTACTTTTGTTAGAGAAGGATCAACTTTAAGCAAGTGTAATTCCGAAACAAATTTTTTAAGAATATCAGTTCAGCAGCTAAAAATATTTTAATAACTCTGAAATTAAGATACATTTTTACAATTGATGGCCTATTATAATCGCTCTCTGCCAGGCAACAGATTTGACCTAGTGGACTTCATTGATACATTGAAATTCCTTCAAAAGCCATCTTCTTGCAGGAAACAGCATTTTGTCAGAAAAGCTTACCTAAAAGAGAATGATGGTTTTTCAGTGTCATTATCACTTCAATGCTGAGAAGAATATAGTATGAAAGCAAAGCATTGATTAATAATGATACATAAAAATCACACTCAAATAAATTTCAATAAACTAACCATTTTAATGATGGCCAGGCTTTTATAGGAAAATTAACAGTCAAGCCAGGCATGGTGGGTGCATGCTTGTAATCCCAGCACTGAGGAAGCTGAGACAAGAGGATCACAGTGAGTTTGAGGCCACCTTGGCCTACATAGTAAGCTCAAGGCCAACCTACATTACATAGTGAGACACCACCACAAAAAAAAAGAAAAAGAAAAATCAATAGTCTCCACATTGAGATAATTTATTGTAATATATGATTGCTCCACCATAAAGAGCCATAAAGATTATTTTGCACTCAGAATCTCAGGATGTTGCTATCTTTTCAATTTTGTCTTACCTCAGTCTACCTCTAGACTCTCTGAGAAAAGGGATACATAAGAGAGACACCACAGAATCTATAGCTATGAAGTTTTATTGGCCACAAAGAGTCACAGGGACCACTCAGGTACTGAGAGCTAAAGATGTGATCCTTTTTCTTGGTAGGAGAGACCTATTGCTGGAGATAATAATATTTATCATAGGTTAATCTATCAAATATTTCACTCACACTAAACAATAGGCCATGATAGCACTCTGGAAGATGCAAAGATGAAGTCCTACTGATTTTCAATATTAAGATTAAAAACAAACTAACAAACAAAAAAGATTAAAAACAGCTGCTCTCATAAGTAATTTTATATAACTTAAAAACTAGCAATTCTGGATGGCTCACAATATAAAAATGAGAATACCAAGAAGGTAATTTATCTCCCATATATCAAATTCCAAAATTCACTGACCTGTTCAGCAATTGGCTGTATGAAAGCAAAACAGCTTTGATTCCTGGTACCAAAAAAATAAAAAAAGATGAAAATAAATAAATAAATAAAATGAGACAGCTGTAGTCCAGAGTATTCTGGAAAATTATGTGCCCTAAAGTTCTTATTCTAGGGAGAAAGTTTCTCTTATTCTAACACAGATTTTGTTGTGTGTAAGTAGCTTCTTGTTTTCCTCCAGGACTTCTGGTTTTACACCTTCAGGTAGGATTTCCTTCTTTCTTACTGCCCTTCTTGGCCTGTGTGAAGTAGACACCAGGAAATATGTCCTCTGAGAAGACTCCCCAACTTTCTTTCTCTACTGCCAGCTATAAAATGTTCTAGAGAACAATTAGTCCAGTCACTATGTTTTCACTCTCCGCACACACCTTTTGCTGTTTAATTGGACAGAGACAATTGTAATGTTATTGCAGTTTTGCTGAAGGTTATATCCTTAACAGTTCTTTGTCTTGAATCATTGTAAATTATTTAAAAGATTTACTGGGCACCACATTTGTAGTCTTTTCTGAGTTTCAGGGAGATTTGTTCAGCTGAAAGGCTTTACTGCATGTTTCTTTTTTATGTGCTTTCTCAAATTTATTATTTCCTCTTTAGAATGGAGGAGAATGCCTTTCCCATTCTGCAAGTCCCACAACTTCTGGCATTTATTTGTGCTTTTGAAAGTTTTGGGTTTTTTTCTTCTGATTTGCACCTATGAAGGCAAATTTTTATCAACTTAAATTTATTCTCATAATGCCGTATAAGAAAATACCATGCATAATATCCAAAATATTAGTACTTCTTTCAAAATATTGTTTACTTCCCATGATGGTATAAGCAGTAATTTATAAGATGTTTTGATTTTGCATAACATCGATCAAGACTGCTGAAGCCCTTGTGAAAATTCCTTTATCACTTACTACTCAACCATATATTTTAGAGTTTCTATGAACTTGCCACAATGCTGTACTCATTTGTATGTTAGCCATGGTGGATTATATTAGGCTAAAGTAACATACTCAGTGATTCAGTGCAATAAACGTTTATTGCCACTTATATTATTTGTTTTGCAAGTCTTGATCACTTTCCAGGGCCTCTATCTAGCTTATAGTAAAGGAGTGTCTTGTATGCCTCTGTGTCATGGTTCCAACATTGACACACATGAAGTTACTATGGCAGGGGACAACTATTCTGGAGCGTGGCACATACATTTTTCACTTCCTCAGGAAAGAAAGTACACAATCCTGCCGTATCATTCAATTTACAGACACAGCCGGACTCACTGCTTGGGATGGGAAGTAATTTTCTACATGCACAGAAATGGAGGAGAAACTGGTGCTAGTGGATGTTTGGGAAATCTATCACTAAAGCTAGCATGTCAGTCACATGTTCTTTTTCAAAAGTAAAAGAATCTGTACCTAAATGAGATTAAAAAGTTTGTCAAGAGGTTCAACTTGAGCATTCTAAGTGTGTCACAGTTACTTTAGCACTTTTTTTCTTAGTGAACAGTAGACATGTTTTTATAAGTGACAGATTTGACAAAATATAGATAGATGATTGAGGAAAAAACTGTATGTAATATTTTATTTATACTTTACATGTGCATTAAATTTGTGTTAATGTAAAATGTTGGTGAAAACAAGGCAAAGTTGTTCAGTATTTACACTATTGTATCTTCTTTACACTTATTAAAAAGTATTTTTGCCAGGTGCGGTGGTACACCCCTATAATCCCAGCACATGGGAGGCTAAGGCAGGAGGATCATTGCAAGTTTGAGACCAGCCTGGAATACAAAGTAAGCTCAAAGCCAGCCTGAGTTGCATAATGAGACACTGTATCAAAAAAGACAAAAATTTATGTGCTTTGTTTGATAATTTATTATTTGTCGGTAATTACTTAGAGTAATTATGGAAATAAATTCATTCATTGCCATTTAGTAATTTTTTAAAAATTACAGGCAATTAAAACAAAATGATATTGCTATACAATAAAGAATTCTCATAAAAAATTTTCACATTTAATAGAGGAAATTTTGAGCAATGCAACTAAGTAGATACACAAAGATGGAATAAGAAGGAACTTCAAAATGTAAAATTTTAAACACAATATTTGTCTGATTTATTTAGCATTTCCTGACTATACTGTGTGAATCACAATTATAAGGACTAATATTTATTTACTTTTGAAGTAGCTGTGAGAAAATAGAAATATGCTAATATTATCATTAAAGTGATTATTTGTTGAATTGTCTATAATTTATTTATGAAGAAAAGTGGGTTTGGATTTTTAGATATGTTACAGGCCTATCAGGAAAAAAAACTATATTCACCAGTATACCACAAGCCACAATTTCAAAAATCATGAGTGAATATGGTTCTGACTTTTTTTGATGTTTTCATGACTGCTTGACATTTTATTTTTTATTTTTATTCTTTTAGTACTGGTAATCAAACTCAGGACCTTGCACTTGCCAGACCGGCATTTGTACCACTGAGCTATATCCAGGTCCCTGCTTGACATTTTAATCCCCTGGAAAGTTTTCCCAAAAGAGAAAATTCATGAATTCTAACTTGGAACAATAATATTAGAATTCTGGAACCATCATATTGTCTACGGCAATACCATCCTGAACGCGCCGATCTCATCTGATCTCGGAAGCTAAGTGGGTGGGGCCTGGTTAATACCTGCATGGAACCACCATATAGAGCTTGTATTTTTTAAATACTATGTCTAATTGTACTGTAAATTTGCAACTGAAGATAGATGATATTATAGAAACAACAAAATTATCAATCACCACTAAAAAAAAAAAAAAAAAAAACTTTTAGTGAAAATAGCCTGAGTTTAAATTTTCTTGTATTTTGGGGCATATTCTCTTAACTATATAAGCCAGATTTTTCCTCTACTAAATAATTTCTATTAATGGAAGTTATTCTGGATTTTGCTTAAATTAACATCTCTTTCAAAGTAGAGAAGAAATTTCAACTTGTGTTTACCAGAATCCGCCTTACTTTATGATGCTTAATTAGAATACCAATAAGATATATCATGTAAAAATCTGTCAAAGAAATGAGAATAAATTACCTGATGCCAGAGAAGTGGTGGTGGCACGATGTGGCACACGTGAGATTCACAGGGCTTGCGATCGCTTAGCCTCCATCTTCTTTCGTGTGTGAGGAACAGGTTACCGTAGATGCGTAAGGAGCCTGGGAAGTTTCTTTGATGAGCGTGTGTTCCAGTAGGTGAGGTCAGTCCTTCCGTCTAACCTACTTGGACCTGGCTTGAATTGTTATGACCTTTGCTGGGGATTTGCTGACTTTTGCTTCCCTACCTTCTTATTGTATACCTTATTGCTGTGTTAAATCGTTTCATTTTTTTTCCTTCAAGTCATCCGTTTTAGTGTGAAATGTATTCATCATATTATGCTGATACATTGTCATCTGAATAGTAAGCTGAATAGTCTGTAGTTCTGTCAACATTCAACAAGGTAGTCAGGTCTTGTCAGTATTGCATTGACTCCCTAAAAAATCCACAAAATGCATTTGCCTCAACACCTAATTGTAGTGTTAAGCCTCTCATTAGATATACGTGCATAATGCTTAAGAAATTAATCTAAAAGTGTATATACCTCACAGCTTGGAAGAAATGCAGTAATAATCATAACAAGACCTAATGAAATTTCCTGTATTTTGTATTATTCGGCTGTCTATAGAGGCTAGTATTATTCAAATTAGATCCATTCTGCTTGCAGTTTTACTTTGAATTAGCCCCTGTGGTCAGTACCAAAGCTTCACAAACATCACAGGATCATTTTTTTAAAGAAAAAAAATAGTCACTCTATTCCCAGAAGTGGTGATATCATCAGAATGCAGATGCCTTTCAAATATTAAAATCTTATACTTTTCTGTATTATTACTTACCTTGCTGCTTTGGAACTTTTACCTTGGATTTTTACCATAGCTGTATATGTATGTATGTATGTAAGTATGTATGTTTATGTTTTTATAGATGGGGCAAAGTAGGAGAAAAAAATTTGATTTCTTAAAGTAATAACCAGGTAGATATAGTGCAAAGGCTTTTTACTATGTGTTAGGGTTTGGGTGTTTTTGCAAGGGAACAATATAATACAGGAAACATATTTTATAGGGTTATTTATAATAGTGACCAAAAGAATGCTATACAAGTGAGTGCAGGAAATCTGTCCAAACACTAAGAACAAGGAATCTAGTTGAGGGCCTGGATCCCACCAAAATATCCTGCATGAATCCAGCTGAAGACTTAGAGTTCATAACAATATCCCATGCAGGCTTCTTTCATGGATCTGCTCTGGGAAGGCCCAAAGGTCAGTGGTAGAATCTATGAAGTCTGTGCCAGGGGCATGAGGGACCTGTGCTAGGAGGCTGAGAGATCTGCACTGGAGCAAGGAAGCAATGTACAAAGTAAGAACCAGAGCTCCTCTGAGAAGTACCACAGCCCTTCTCAGCAACAGTGAGGTCCTGAGCTCCTCTGATGGTGAAGACAGGTGAGTTCCCATCAAGAAAGCCAATGCAGAAAGGTTCTCCAGGAGACTGACAGTGCACCGTCTTCCCCTCTGGAGCCAGGAAACAATGCTCAACGTGAGGACCAGGGCTCCCCCAAAGTGAACCAAAGCCATTCTCAGTACCAACCAGGTCCGAGTTCCTCAGAGGATGAAAGCAGCCAAATTCATCAGGAAAGCCAGCATGACGACATCCTTTAAAAGAACTCAGAGTTCCTTACAGCTTCTACCAGTTCCCAAAAGCCTTCCTCAGCTCCCAACAGCCTCACTTCTCTAGTTCTGTCTCATGTGCTGCTGGCAGCAACCCTCCAGCGGGCCTCCCATGCCCAGCACCATTGTTAGTCAGTTCAGCTTGGGCTTATAAACTGACCACCAGTTATCAATCTACTACACTATGTTTGTAATTATCTAACATAAATTTACATGTGTAATAATTAGAATTACTTGTAATTGAGTTTCAAGCAAGATCCAAGAAAATAGAAGATACATTCTGAAGTTCAACATGGAAGATTTGCTGAAGAAAGCAGCAGGAATAAGTTAAGAAGCTTCATTTTTTGAAAATTTCTTTATCCAGATTTCAGAACGCAAATTTTTCACAGTTGGTGCTTAAGAAGCATTTTTGTATAAGTGATAAAAATTCAGTTTTAAATGTTTAGGGAGTATGAGTTATCTTATTACCTCCATGTCAAGAAAGAGAAATGAAATTAGATGTTCCTTGAAGTTTCAGGGATAGATTGTCTCGGTTTTGGCTCACTCTTGAAACACTTTGTCCAGTATCTACTTATCTCTACCTCTCTGACCCAAGGATTGTAAAAAAAAAAAAGTAGAATTGCAAATGTGTTCCCTTCATCCAATGACCTTGTATAGATACTAAGAGGGCCTTAATTTTGTGTCCCAGGTGAGGAAATGTAAGTCAGGAAACTTGTCTTATGGTAGCCTACAAACAAACTTCTCCGAACAAACTTTTCAAACAACATTTGCCTTTGTCACCCAAAGAAACATTCTCACTTTCATCAGAAAAATGTCTGTGTTTTACAGAGTTGCTTTTTATGCAAATATCTTTGAAAATTATAGGCCAGAGTAAAGGTAATCAGTGTCTCTACTTAGACATACAAAAGCATAGTGACCTATGGATAAATATCTCCCAAACACCAACAGTTGGCAACAGATTCGAGAAGTAAAATGGCCAAAAACATTAACTTTGATTAAACATTGTAGTTCTGATGACTGTAAGTAGGTGCTCATTTTTTGTGTGGAAAAAAAGTAAAACAAAATTTTATAACAAATAACAAGAAAATAAAAATAGCTAATACATTGTATGTTGTTATCTTTAAAGTAGTTGCCCAGGGTACAAGATATGGGCATAAAAATTTCTCCAATCAATTTTAGCACAAACCTGCTCTTTTAATGAACTAAGAAATGCTAGTGGTATGAGTAATGTGCATTTTTCACTTTTCCCAACTGTTCTTTACCTTTCTTCCATCCTAGTTCTTCTTTTTGAATAATTTATTCCCATTTCAAAATAGCTATTGTACATTTTAGAACCTATTTACTCTTTCAGTTTCTCACACCAGGGGGATATGTAAGTCTGATTTATTTCACTTATGAATATTATCTCAAATTTTCTCCAACTATCCCAAAATATCTTGAGTTTATCCTTCTCTATGGCTCAGTAGTATTCCACTGAATAAAATTACCATCTTTTTATCCATTCCTTGGTTGTTGGGCATTTTGGGTTGTTCTATCTAATGGGACCTTCAATCCTAGTTTTTCAGGAATCTCCACGCTGACTTCCACAGTGGTTTCACCAGTCGATACTTCCACCAATAATGAAGAAGAGTTCTTTTTTTCCCTCACAGCCCCTCCAGCATTTGTTATTGGTTGATTTCTTGATGACAGCCCCATGCGTCTTGGGGTGAGATGGGATCTCAGTTTTGTTTTATGTACATCTCTTGAAAGACCAGTGACATTGAACATCTTCTCGTGTATTTTTCACTTTGTGTGTCTTCATCTGAGAAGTGCATACTCATCCCAGATGTCAGTTTGTGGAGTGGGTCTTTGAATTTGGGGGTCTGTTGTTTTTTTCCAGTTACATGTATGTTCTAGATATAAGTCCTCTGTCTGAAGGATGTTTGGTTAAAATTTTTCCCACTATGTGAGTTGTCTTTTAACTCTGTTAGTTATTTGTTTTGCTGTGCAAATGCTTTTTAATGAGATCACATCCCAGTTGTTGATTCTTTGAAGTATTTTCTGTACACTGGTTTTCATTCAAGAACTCCTTACCTACATTTATGTCTTCAAGATTTCTACCAATTTTCTCCTCCACGATATTTAGTGTTTCTTTTTAAATATTTAAGTATTTGATCCATTTTGACTTTGGTTTAGTGAATGGTGATAGACATGGGCCTAGTTTTAGTCTTCAGCATATGGAAAGGCACTTTTTCCAGTGTCATTTGTTAATGAAGCTAGTATTATTCTTCCAGTGAACATGGCTGGCACTTTTGTCAAAGTAATGTTTCTGAGCATGTGTATAATTGTCTCTCAATCTTATAATCTGTTCTACTTGTCCTCTGGTCTGTTTTTGTTTATTGTTTTGTTTTGCTTTATTTGCCAGTATCATGTTGATTTCCTCTTAGTAGCTTTGTAGTATGGTTTCAAGTCAGGAATTGTGATGCCTCCTGCCTTACCTTTATTGCCTAGGATTGATTTTACTATTCTAGGATTCTTCTGGTTCCAAGTGAATTTTAGGAATGTTTTCTCTAGTTCTGTGAGGTATGTTGATGGTATTTTGATTGAGATTTCATTAAATATGCATAAAAATTTGGGACAATGCCATTTTCACTATTTTGGTTCTTCCTATCCATGAGCAAGGATAGATAAGGTGGATTTCTTTCCATTTCCTGATGGCCTCTTAAATCTCCTTTTTCAGAGTACTGTAACTTTTAATATATAGATATTTTACTTCCTTTGTTAGATTGATTTCTAAATATTTAATTTTTGGATGCTATTGTGAAGGGTTGGATTCTCTAATTTCTCTCTCAGTGATGTTACTGTTCGTGTATAAGAATGCTATTGATTTTTGAATATTGACTTTGTATCCAGCTGTGATACTGATTTTGGGTAAATCTAGACATCTGTTGGTGAAGTTTTAGGGGCTGCTATGTATGGTATCATGTCCTTTGCAAATAGTGATAATTTAACTCCTTCCTGTCCTATTCTTATTCCTTTTATTCCTCTCTCTTTTCTAATTTCTCTGGCTAGTGTTTCCATAACAATATTAAATAGGAGTGGTGATAGTGAACATCCTTGTTTTGTTCCTGATTTTAGAATGAAAAATTTCAGTTTTGTCCATTTAGTATAATGTTGGCCATTGATCTGTCATGTTGGGGACCACTACAAAGTGGCTCTGAGCAGGATTTAATATTAAAAATTGGCTTTTCACATTTACTTGGGAGTTTTCCGAAGCTTAGGCACCTTGTTTGCAGATGGGCAGCTGATTGATAGTAAATGAACCTGTATGAGTCACTGGTCACTGCTGAGGCCTATATTGGCATACGACTCTGTGATGCCTCAAGGACAAGGTGACCATAGCTGAGGACACCGGGCTCCTACCCCTAGTAACTTCAAGGAGACTATGCTACAGGCACCCACCCCCTGCTGTGAAGGCCTTCCTGGAGATTACATAGTTCTCCTAAATTAACATAATATTACTTTGAGGAGTCCTTGAAGGGATTCCATATCCTTCACAGATTCCTGCATTTTCTTTACTATTCCTCCTCCTTTGTTTGTAAACCTAATAAATATGGGCCACCCAGAAAAGTCTTTGGTTAATTCAGAGAATATTGAAGCCAAAAGAGAAGAGGGACTACCGTCCTGGAAGCCCTGGAAATAATATTCCATTGTCTCATTTATTTACGCCTTCACCATTCACTCTCTTGGGAGATTGCGGGCCTGATCAGCCTGCAATAACTTAGGGTTATTTAACCCAGTTTTTGATACTGTCATAGATCCCTTTTATCAGATTAATGTAAAGACCATCTATTCTGAATTTCTGTATAGTTTTTATCATGCTTGAGTGTTGGACTTTGTCAGAAACTTTCTCTGCATCTAGTGAGCTGATCATGTCATTTTTGACTTTGGCTCTGTTGATATGTTGTATTACATTTATTGATTCATGTACGCTGAACCATTCCCTCACTCCTGGGATGAATCTACCTTGGTAGTGCTATATAATCTTCTTGATGCTTTGCTGCATTCTGTTTGATATAATCTTATTGAGGATTTTTGCTTCCATATTTTTTAGGAAGTTTGGCTGTAGTTCTCAATTTTGATTCTTTCTCTGGTTTGGGTATCAGGGTAATACTTACCTCTAGGAATGAGTTGGGGCAAATTCCTTCCCTTTCAATTTCATTAAGGAGTTTGACAAGCATTGGCATGAAATTTTCTCTAAATGTCTTGAACAATTCAACAGTGAATCCATCAGGACCTAGGCTTTCCATTTTCGGTAAGCTTTTAATTATATTATCAATCTCATTAACTGATACTGAATTATTCAGATTTTTTTTAATCTTCTTGATTCAACTTTGGTGATTTATACATATCTAGGAATCTGTCCATTTCTGCCATGTCTTCCAACATACGAGCAAAAAGTTTTTGAAGTAGGTATTGGTGATATTAATTTCCACAGGATCTGTAATGATTTCACACTTTTTGTTCTTTGATGCATGAATTTGCGCCTTTGCTCTCCTTTTTCTGATAATGTTGGCTAAGGGTTTATCAATTTTATTTATTCTTTCAAAGAACCAACTCATAGATTTACTAATTCTTTGTATTTATTTTAATCTCCATTGCATTAATTTCTGCTGAGATCTTTGAATTTTCTCCCTTTTGTAGGTTTTGGACATGATTTACTCTTCTTTTTCTAGAAGGTTGAGGTGTAATATTAGGTTGTTTATTTGTGCTCCTCCTGTTTTCTTGGAGTGAGAATTCGCAGCTATAAATGTCCCTCTTAGGAATGCCTTCATTGCACCCTCCAGGTTACATATATTGTATCAGCATTTTGATTTTATTGTAGATATTGTTTAATTTCTTCTTTTATTTCATCTGTGACCCACTGGTTGTTCAGGAGAGTATTATTTAATTTCCATATGTTTATGGAACATATGGAAACATATCCATATGTTTATGTTATGGTTTCATTTGCCCTTAATTTCCAATTTTGTTGCACTATGGTCTGAAAATAGGCATGGGATAATGTCAATTCCTTTGCATTTACTTAAGCATGTTCTATGGGCTTGTATGTGGTCTATTTTTGAAAACATTTTATGCGAAACTGAGAAGAATGCATGTTCTAATGTTGTTGGGTGGAACACCCTGTAAACATCTAGTAAGCCCGTTTATTTACAGGTTTGGCTGATTTCTGATATTGCTTTGTTGATTTTTTTTTTTGGTCAGGGGATATATCTGTTTGAGACAGCAGGGTAGTATGATTCCCATTACAAATTATGTTATTGCTCATTTGACTTTTTTATGTCTATTGATATTTGTCTTATACAGGGTGCTCCCATATTTGGTGCATACACGTTTATTATTGTTTTCTCCTCCTTTCAAAGTTTTTCCCTAATGAATATGTATTGACATACATTATGTCTTTTGATCATTCTTGGTTTGAAGTCCACATTGTCCCCAAACAGAATAGCTATCTCTGCCTTTTCTAGGTTCCTTTTGCATGGAATATTGCTTTTCATCTTTTGACTTTAGTCTATGAATTTCTTTTTGAGTTAATTGTGCTTCTTGTATACAGCATATTGTTGGATCTTGTTTCCATTCTGCAAGTCTATTTCTTTTGATGGGTCTATTTCTTCTGATGATTATAACTGATATGTATTGGCTTATCTTTTTCAAGTTATTTTGTTGCTGTTGGTTCCCTGCTTTTCTCCTCTGTTTTTCTCCTCTACTACTTGATGCTTTCTTTCTGTTGTTGTTTTTGGAATTATGGTCATCTTTATTTTGTCTTGGGTATCTTTCTGTGTCCTTTGTTATATTTGTTTTATGGTCAAGAATTTCTTCATTTGTTCTTTGTCATACAAGTGTCATATTTCTCCATTAATTTTGGAAGACTCTTTTGCAGGGTTCATCAGTCTGTGCTGGAAGTTGTTTTCTTTCAGGACTTGAAATACTTCCCTGTTAGCTCTTCCTGACTTATGCATTGTGGGATTTCTTTTACAGCTGATCTGTTTCTTTTCTCTAACAGCTTTTAATAGTCTGTTCTTGTGCTGAATTTCTGGGGTCTTGATTATTATATGTCTGGGTGTAAATTTATTTTGCTTATGCCTAATTGGAATTCTATATTCCTCACCTAGATGTATGTCAGATTCTTTTCTCATGCATAGGAAATTTTCTGTTGTTACTTCTGCAAATAGATTTTCTTATCTCATTTGTTTTGGCTCCTGCTTTTATATTATCAACAATCATTCTTATATTATTTTTCTGTCATTTTGTAGCTGTTATGTTTTTATTTCTTGCTCTTTTGTTACTTTCAAGCAATCTTCTTTTTATGAGTGATAGCTGTGGTCTTGTAGTTGTGGTCTGAAAGTCTGTCTTCAGTTTCATTCAAGTGGCTTTGCCTGGTGTCAGTGGAATGTTTAGTTTCCCAGGTATCTGTTTGACTCTGTTTCATTCATTCTATTGCTTTCGTATATGGATCACTCAGTTTCCATCCTCTTCCAATCACCATATATTTTTATCTGCCTTTACTCTAGATTTGCTGAGTTTCTTTATAAATGTTGACTTTTTTTTTACCTGAGAGATTATTTTTGATCTGATTTCTTTAATAGCTTCATGAATTTGTTTCTTTATTTTGCTATCATTTCTGAAACGTTAGGTGAGTGTCTTCCATTTTTCTGCATCTCATTATCTTCTGTACTTGTTCCGGGTGGGCTGGAGGTCTGAGGTTACATTTTGATTATGTGTCTTGTGATTTTCCATTTCTAAAGTTTTTATTTTGTTTCCGTTTTCATCCTTGTAAGTTTTTGAAGTAGGTTACTTTGTTACTAGTATCAAGGAATTTCCAGGCAAGGTTTGTTTGTTTTTCAGAATGTCTTCTGTGTGTAGGTTTGTGTCTGTCCCAAGAACCTATTTTCCAGTTAAGAGTGAGATATTTGTATCTGTTTGACTCAGTCCCCAGTCCTTTGGTCCTGCGGTGTGGTGAGGTTATTACCCCAGAACTTCTCAGTATTTTTACAAAAGTGAGGATAACTGATCAAAATAGATATGGCATTCTAGCTAAAGTACTATAATTAGCACTGACAATAGCATCAAGTACAGTTTAGAAACTAGCAAACTGTTGTAACTATAATTGTGCACCTCTAACCTTAGAAGCAAAATCTATAGTCTTATAACAGAATTGATCATAAATTGAATTTGTATGCAAAGATTTTCCCCATGGTAGAGTGGTTTTACCTTGTGGTGCGGAAATTTAAGAAGGATGTTGGATAGAACAGAGATTATGGAAAAGAAACAAAGTAGAAGCCAGGCTAGAAAATGAAGGATTATCACACAAGTTTTAGCAAACTAGAGAAGAAAGCAAAAGAGAAAGAATGAAGGAGTATGTGAGGGATCATTGTAGTTGACTAGAAAAATCAGAGACTATTTGCTCATTTGAAAATATGATTAAATCTAGACAGATAAACTGGGGAAAGGGGAAAGTAGATAAGTAATTTAGAGCAAAAATATAGGAAAAAAAAAAAAAGAAAGAAAACAAACCAGCAAAAAAAGGGAAAATATTACTCTGGTGTCCACCAAGAGTCTGAAACTGGATAACACTGTCAACCCTGTAGGAGATTTGCTGCTGATCTTGGCCTCTAGATGTGGGGGACTAGGAGTAGTGTCTTAAACCATTACTTTCTGTATGCTTCTTAGTGGCCTCCCAGTCCATATCCTGTTTCTCTTGACAGTCTCTCTCTCCCAGTTGCTGTGCTATTTTCAGACAGAGACTGAGGACTGTTTCCAGTCCTGTAAACTTTTCACTCCTCCTGGTGCTTGCTCAGCCTTATGTTTTCCTCTTCACCTGGCAAGTCTTTGTCCTCTCAGGTCATTTGTTGCAGGGTGCAGTGGGATGCTGTGATATGGTCTGGTGCTCTCCTCTGCTATTGCTGTCCAAGGCTGCTCAGTCCCAATTCTTACTCCTCTCCAGAGGTGGGGTGCTAACTTCCTATGCATTGTGTACAAGTTCCAATGCCACCACCATCACCTGCCTCTGTTATATTCTGTAACTTACTCCAGTGAGAAGGCAGGGTGTTGTCAGGTACCTTTCTGCCCCCGCACCTGGCAGTGTGGGGAAAGCCCAGGGCTGCACAGCCCTGAGGTACACTGCTATTTATTTCCCCACTTCTCTAACCAGAGGTCACAGGTGAGGGGTTAGCTGTTCCACTTACTAACAATTGGAGTCTTTTAATCTCGTGCCTGGTGGTTCCAGTTAGCACTCTGATATACAAAAGGAAAAGGAAGAAAAGAAAAATAACAGGAAAAGAAAAAAAGGGAAAAATAGAAAAAAAGAAAACTGGCTGATTGTCAGGAAGGGAGCAGTTTGTGTCAGCAGGATTTATTGCTGGACAACCGTGTCTTCTGTTTGAAGGAAAGCAGAAGAGGCAGGGGACCTTATATCCCAAGTCTATCCTGTAAGGCTTGATTTAGCCACACTATTTTAGTATATCTTCTCTGTGTCTTTTTCTTTTAAGATTTCAAGTATGATGGGCAGTCATCTTGATCCAGTGACCCACTAGCAGCCAGGTGGGCTGCCTGACCATTTTATTAAGTCCTTTATCTATGTTCCCCTTGACTTACAGTCCCTACGTCAGATTGATTTTAGTTTCAGGGTGTATTTTCCTCCTCTTTCCTCCAATTACCTGTGTTTCAGTTGAAGTTCTCGGAGTAGCTCTGAACAAGTCTCCTCATTTATTCACCCAGATTGTCTTCCCTAGTAGGTGCTCATTTTATTCCAAAGCAGAGATTCAGTTGGATTTGGATTAACTGAAAATTATTATCAGTCATCTAAGGAAGAGTTTATCCTACCATGTGGGTAAATCAAGTCTGTAAATATTAAAAACAAGGAAGATAGATAGATGCAAGGAAAAAATTAATAAATGAAAGGAGGAAGGAGTTCTACTAATTAGACGCAGTTGATCATGCTTATTTCCCATTAAGGGCATTGTTGATACATAACTCTATTAAGATAATGATTTAAAATAACTAAAATTGAAATTTCAGAGAAGAAACATGACCACAGACTCCCTCCTCAATCATAGACCTATGTGTCTTTGATTATATGAATGGAAGTAATTTGCCTTGTACAATGATGAGGGTGAATCATAAAAGGAGAAATTCCTCCTGTCAAGGAAAGAAGTTTGAAGAAACCTTGATGGTCAACATGAGAACAAACTTCTATTCTGCATGTCTGTTCCTATGAAATTCTCTGAGTTTAATTTTATAGCTTTCCATGATCATTGGGAAACATTACCTTCAGAATAAAGAATTTCTACTTTTCATCTTGAAGGTTTGTCACCCTGGTCTTTGCTAGCACCAATGCCTGGGAGACAGTTTGGGTCCTTCATTAGTAGAAAGATACACAGATGCTGCTACACTGACTCAGCTGTTTAAATATACATTTTTGAACAAAATATTTGCAGAACTGATGCCAAATTCCTCCTGACATTCACAATAATATTAAATTTGACTCAACCAAACAAGTGCAACAATTTTGGCAGCAAAAGTTTCATCTAGGCTTTATCTGGTTTAATGTTCCCTTTTAGTGTTAAACATTCTCTTTTGGTTTCCAGCTTGAAAAAGAATTTGAACACATATTAGTGATTGAAGTTGCACAGCTATGAAATGGAAAAGTCATGTTACTACTATTTAAAGCATCTTCTAGCTTAATGCTAAATTGTCCTTAAAATAGTTTGAGTTGAAGCCTGCAAAAATCTTTACAATATGCTCAGTCTCTTGTAGAATAGTTTCTTGGAGGTTGCATATAAATTACTGTGACAATGTCTTCAGTATTACTTAAAAAGAACTTTGAAATCTCATGGAATAGGATGGAGTATGTGTAAGGCATGTATCTTTTGATTATGCAACTTGTGCCTTAAAAAGATGAAGAATTTTTAAAAATGAGAGATGCACCACAGAGTAATTGTTTTAAGTAACCACATGGAAAACGTATATTTAGAGAAAAATTTAAGTGATGCTATTAAAACCTACCTTCCTCCTTTGTGTGTTCGCCCACCTTATAGCCACCGGAGAGGAGCGGGTTGCAGTCTGTTGTACATAGGTATCAATTCTATGGGTTCTGACTTCTTTGTTTATGCCTGTCTTTACATTTGTGCTTCTTCTAATCTAGCAAATATATCCCACATTTTATAGGACTTTTCTAAATATAGTAGGAAAAATACACAGAAGGTAATGCACTGACAGGAAAGTGCAAAGATATACGGGGCTAAATACATGCTTTAATACTTTCTGCTGATCATCATATAGGCATATTAGTCATGCCATAGGAAAAATCAATGCCTTACGTTAAGTGACTGAAAGGAACAACTGTTATTTTATTCGCTTATTTATTTTTTATTTTAAAGATTAAAAAATGAAAGCATATTGACAGACACACAGACATTTACAAAATAACACAGAAACAATACAATCAATGCAGAATTTCATATAAAGTGATAGGAAATTTACAATGGTTGCTGTATTGCATATTGATATCTGCAAATTGTTTACCCAGATAAACAAATATAGGCATGTAGGATTGATCAAACAGTTAAACAACTGTTATTTTAAAAGTTCTAAGCCTGTGACGTATGTCACTATGCAGTGTTTATATTCCACACTGGAACTGAAGATGCCCCTTGAGCTCTTGTCTGATTTCATGGACAATGGCTCTAGGCATTGATTTAATCTATAATTTTGTGCATGTGATTAAAATTATTAGAAAGTAGAAAATATATGAAGAAACAGAGCATTTAGGAAAATGATCAGAAATAAAAAGTAGAACATGATAACAGGACTTTGGGTGAAATGGAGGGAATGAAGTTTAAAATACTTGAGCTCAAACAGTAGTTATATTTCTTTTCTTGCTAGATGACCTTAGAAATGTTTCCCAATTATTGAAAATATTTCATTCTTCTTGTGCAAAATTCCTCCCACGTAACACAATTTAAATGATGATGAAGGTAAAATTAAAAATATAATATCAGATGACTAAAATTTAATGCAACAATTAAAGACTCCAATATATTTTTCTTTATATCCCTAATAACAGTCTAGTTTTATGAGTTTAGACTGTTTATCTTTCTAATGTCTATTCAATGCTACTGGAAGAATAGATGTTTATACCTTTAAATTTTAAATTCCTGTTAGAAAAAATAGGGCAAAAGAAATAGACTTTATTTGTATATTATTTAATTTAATAAATGTTCCTTTATCACCTTCTTTCATACCTCTTCTCATTACTCAGAATACATTATTGAAAAAGTGGCAATGGTATTTACCACATAAAAGTTTTATATAGAATTGAGAAACAGAGAGTTACTACAAAATATAGTGAATACATACATTAACATTTTCAGAGGAAGAGAAATAAACTAAAGGAGATTTAAAGTGCTCCATGTGGGAGAGAATTGTGCAGGTTTAAGTGGGATAGACTGCTGTATTGGACAGCTTTCCTGTCAGTGGAACAAAATATGTAACAAACAACATAAAGGAGGAGAGTTTTATTTAACTTTCATTTTCAGTGGGTTCAGTCCCTGGTAGGCTGACTCCAAAGTATAAACAGCATGACTGGAGGATCTGGTGAAGCAAAGCTGCACACCCACAGCAAGCAAGAAGCAGAAAGAGATGTTAGAGATAGAGAAAGAGAGCCAGAGAAAGAAAGTGTGTGTTTGTGTGTGTGTGTGTGAGAGAGAGAAAGAGAGGGAGAGATTATAAAAGAGAAGAGCAGGGTACAAAAATACACCCTTCTAGGTCATGTCATGAATGACCCACCTTATAATCAGTAATGAATTAATCCACTGATTAATATACCACCACCATAGTTCAATCCTGTTTCAAAATACCTGAAAATATGAGATTTGTAGGATATTTATCTTTAAAACAAAAAATAAATCTAAATCATAGCAGTGCAAGCAGGTCTAATTGGGAAGATAAGATTAGATCTCATATTTAAAGCAAGTACCTCAGTTAGCCAACTGAACACTCTGGGGGAGAGAGGTATAATCAAAGGAAATACTCACAGAAGACCCATTAGGAGGAGTAGTGTATTTCACATTAAGGAAGAAAACCAACATAACTGGACATAAACAATAAGTAAAGCTTACATGATGAAGTCAGATATACTAACAAATATACTCTTCAATCATTGTTAATTTCCTATTGTCTTGTCTCAACATTCTGCAATGTTTTTTAGTTCTCTTTAAAATAAAATTTAGAAAAATAAAGAATTGAAGGAGGATACTTTAGGCCATTTTAATGATTTTGAGATCTGTGTAATAAAGAATCCTTTGAAACATTGTACAGAAAAACGAGTGTTTCTCTTACTCTGAACTATCAAGTTCTATCTTGATCAAGTTGAGTTTGAGATAACATTAGTTATTCACATAATGCAAATGCATTTTGGTGTTTGAGAGTAGTAAGAAGTTCAATATTCTCAGACCCAGTGCCCAAATTAAAAGGGCAAATATGTTGGGGGGCTGATACTAGGAATTGAAATAAGGACCTTCCCCTTGCCAGGCAGGCGCTATGCTGTTGTTATATCCTTAGCCCAAGGGCAAACTTTAGATAAAACTTTGGATAATTAGTCAGAAAGGAAGTGGTAGATGACTATGCCTGTAAAATATAGATATGGTAATGGAAGTCAATGGAGTTGCTTTCAATTCCCCCACTGTTTTAGTCAGGCTTTACCAGGGAAAATGTTTAATACAGGACATATAATTTATAGGATTATTTTATAATAGTCATCCCAAAAGTCAAATGCAAAAGAATATGGGAGGTCCTTCCATACACTAGAGACACAAAGAATCTAGCTAAAGTCCTGGATCCCATGGCAGTGTCCTGTACAAGTTCATCTGAAGACCTAGAGGCCATGGCGTTGTCCTCCACAAGTCCAGCTAGAGGCCGAGAGCGCACAACAATGTCTCACACAAATCTGTATCAAGGATCTGCACTAGAAGGCCCAAAAACCAGTAGTGGAAGCTACAAACTCTGCATCAGTGGACTCAAGAATCTGTGTCAGTGTGGTGAAGGATCTGCACTGGAACCAGGAAGCAACACTTGAGGTAAAGGGCAGAACTCTACCAAAAAGAACTCCAGCCATCCTCAACTACAGTGAGCACCAGAGCTCCTCCAATGATAACAGCTTAATTCATAACAGGAAACCCAGAGTGACAAGCTCTTCTAGGAAAATCAACAGCACATCGTCTTCCCCTCCACCTATCTTTATATGCTGTTGGCAGCAGTTCTCAGGTGGGCCTTCCACACCCAGAACCGCGCTGATTCCCTTCAGCTGGGGGTTACAAGTTGACCCTCAGTTAATCCACCACACTCACTAAAGTATAAAGCAAAGACATCACATAAGGATGAGATTATGGGAGGAAATCCTGAGTTACAGATAGAAAGGAAAGTGAAATAGTGAGTGTTGATAGGGAGAGAATGAATGAAATAAGTATAGTTTGAGTGTCAGGAAGCATGAGGAATTGACACATACACTAAATAAGAACCAGTCCATCTGTTTGTGTGGTCTCCCTTTTGTCCTGTTGATCTGCACAGGTGAAAACATAAGATAGACAGGGATTAATATTGAAGGGCTTTGGTTTGTTAAAAATAAAGCAAAACAGAGTTTTAACAAATAATTTAATCAAGAGAGGAACCATAATAATGAGCAACTATAAAATTTATACCAAGTGAAAAGCAAAAGATGTCAAGGGACAAGATATAGTGATTTGGAAGAAATTCCATCTGAACACATTACTTCTCTTTCTTTGTATCTTTCTCAATGTCTGTTTACCTTGGTATCTATCTTATCTGTATCTACCCATGAGATTATAGAATATAATTTTTTTAAAGTAACAAAGTAGGCACCCTCTGGTGGATCACTCACACATAATTCTTTTTCCACAATGGCTGAGCTAAGTCATGGTGAGACCTAGGGCACAACAGACCCATGAGACAACAACATGCATATCTTCTATACCTGAGGTGTCCAAGAAGGAGTAAGTATGCCTTCTCCTATAAAGCCTTGGAAAGTCACATAGCTTTCAGTGTGAAAAATTCTCAATGCGCTCAACATGGCAGGTAAGTGTTGGTGAGATTCTCTGAACACCATGAGAATTCTTACTCACTGTGGCGTGACAGTAGAAGGATGAACTTTAGGACACTCAAGAGAAACCCTGTAATTGCTAGGAAAGTCTCTGATGTGGATGAATATTCAAGAAAGTGAAATAAAAATTGCTTTGGAACCCCAGAGTCTGAGAAGATAACTCTGTATCAGCAAACCACTGGATTTCATTAGCAATTACTGCAAAATTCTATAAATTGTACTATTATGTAAACCTTCAGTAGTTAAGATGTAGTGAAATGGAAGACTAAGATTTTGCTAGGAAAAGAATATGCTTTTAAAATAAAACATGTTTATAACAGAAAATGGAAATAAAAATTCTCACATAACTTCATTTATAGAATGAAATTCATATCAATCAGATACTACAAAATACTTAACGATGGTATGTCTACAAGTATGTAACTATTAATGGTCATTAATATGAGAGACAATAAATTAGAAGATTATGTGCTAATAGTAATAAAAACATCATAAAGTTTCTTAAGAATGTTGAATAATTTAAATGCATACAGATCTCTATGTGTCTCTATTTTCAATATTACAGGATAGGCTAGATTACTCTTAATTTTTCATTTCACAATGGTAAAAGTGTTCACAAATGAGCAATCTTTCCATATCACCAGGTACAACTACTTAGTGAAATATAAGTAGGTATAACTGGATTTCTATTCCACCCCTCAAAAGATAAAGTAAATTTAAAATTCAAATGATCAAATATTCTCCAAAAGAAAAAAGTACCTTCCATGAAACAAAATGTCTTTCATAGTAATAATTAGGTATTTAAATACTGTTGTAGCTAGTGTTCACACAATGATATATAAGGATTCTTTAAAGAAAGAAAATAAATAGGATTTTAAAGAAGAAGATACTTTACAAATATTACCTCATACAATATAATAGTTAACTGCTCAATATTTTAAGAGCTCAGGGTGCAGTCTTCATTCCAAAGTCTCAAAACTATGCTATAACGTCTGAAGGTGGAAATTTTTCTGTAAAAACTTAGTTATTCAAGTCTTTCATTTAAAGTAGTTTGCTCCTACCTACAAGGAAATTATTCAAAGTACTGAAACTGTACATAGTACCTATACCATCTGTTTTCCTAAATACATGTAACTAGTATAAATTTAATATTTAAACTAGTCAAATGAAAGAGTAACATTAATAAAATAGAAAAATTGAAACAATATTCTATAAGAAAGCAATATAAATGTGATAAATGTCTTTCATTACTGTAACATGTTCACCCTTTTGATGATCAGAGATAACACAATGCACATGTTGTAAAACGAAATGAATGAGTAGATTTTGTGATAGAGCATTAAACTGTTATGATAAGGGTTGTATAAACACACTATCACTCTGTGACAATATATCTTATAATCAAGTTGGCTAATACTAAGTGATCGATAGTGTTATGGCTTGTGTCTAGATATCCCCTCAAAGCTTCATACAGTCACGAGGGCCAGTTGAATCTAGAGTTTGTGTTGATTCATAGTCCAATGATGGGATAATGGGAGTGAATGTTACGTGGACTCTGGGCTGGGTGCTCTGCATATAATATGAGGGACAAGAAGAGGTTTGTCTCAGCACTCTTCATTGCTGCTTTTGCTGTCTCTCACCACCATGAATTGTTGCCTCTCTGCCATAAGCCACCCTGCCTTGGAGCCACCTGATAATGTACTCAAACTTCTATAAACTGTGAGCTAAATAAACCTTTTCCCCCTTTAACTTTGGGTGTCAGGTATTTTATCTCAGCAACAAGAGAAGCAACTAAGACAAATGGGCAGTAAAGGAATGTGGGTACTGTGGACAGAGAAAGATTCAAGACCTGGGCAGCATAGAGCAGGACAATGGGACTTCATCACACTGCTAAGAATAGTACTTAATTTAAAATGTAGCAATTGTTTACTTGTGAATTTTCCATTTAATATTTTCAGACTGAGGTTGACAGTGGCATTCAGTTACTTCAGATAATTGAAGCCGTGGAGAGTAAAGCTGTGGAAAGAATAACTACCTTGTACAAGATGCTCTGCTTAACTGAAAGGAGATTAAAAGTTATCAAAAATTTTAAGCACATCTTAAAAAATGACTTCATAGCTACATTTAGGTTGGTATTTGGCTAAACAACTGGAGCCAATTATCTAGTGAAGCGAACACATAAAATTAACTATCACGTGTGATTTTTATCTAGATGACATTTAAGATCACTTTTGATTTTGTGGTTCTACATCTTGCTTATTTTAGAGTACAGTGATGGAAGTTATAAACACTGAATATAGACTTATAAAATGACATCGCTCTTAGTAAATTAACTCAATAAGGAAAGTCAGAGTCAGAAATGAATGAGACATGTTTGTCTTTTCTTACTATTTATATATGCCATCTAGCCAGTGACTATAAATTTCATCCTTCCTTATGATTTTTAAATGATTCCTAGTCTGTCTAATCACTCTGACCTCTAAGTAGTTCAGGAAATAATATCAATTTTAAGATAATCACAGTAACAAATGAATTACTGGATTTTTTTTCTTCAAAAAACTATAATATTTCTATCAATGTTTTTCTAACTCTAAAACTATAAAGATTTACATTTTGATCACATTTTATAATTCTAAAAGGTCAATGAAATACCATCACTCAGGATAATTTGTCAAATCTCAGTGCTTTCATGGCCAGGGGTCTTATGAGCATTCTAACTTCACATTTTGTTATATTTCCACTAGTTCCTACTATTTTACCTACAAAGAATTATTAGTAGGGGCTGTTCCCTGAATGGAAATGTGCTTTCTCTTCTTTTGAAACCACTATACAGGAAGCGTGGTCAAAGGAAACAGTGAATGTTAAAGTTAAAAACCAATGAATTACAATAAAAGACACATTGCCATTAATACCTCGAAATACTGCTGTTCGCACACCTTTCCTCATCCTTGTATCCACTTTCTGACTCACTTCTCAAACTCCTTTTCCATGTCTTCAAAAACACAGTGAATGCTCCTGCCAGTTGTTATCCACCAGGCTGGCCGACACATAATGTAACTCTGGTGTGTCCTCCTCCGCTTGACTCCCTTTCTATACCGCTGTGAGAATTCTGACTCTCTTCCAAATTCAAAATGACCCCGAGAGGTAAATGCTTTGAATGGATTCAGCACTTCAAAGGAGCCACAACACTCACAAAAGAAAGTCTTCCAGAACTGCGTAAGAAAGTGGCCACAATGACTAGATGTGTTGGAACTGAGAGGAAGCATTTTGATGAGGATTAAAAGCAAGATGTCTTTTACTGTAGTACGTTTTAAAAATGTAAATACCATATTTTTCAAACACAAGTCATGTTATTTCTTCTGTCTGGACTAGACATCCATCAGGCCCTTCAACTCCTGTCTTACTTTGCCTAGAAACCTAGTGAGGTAAACCCTAGAAAGTGAGAAAATTTAAGTATTTTTGACCTAACAGGTGATGTATTATTATCCTACTCCAGTCTGACTGTTTCTTCAGAGACATAAAAAATGTTTGATTTGTCAAGAAAACTGCTGGATTTAGGGAAGAAAATATGCAGCAAGGTTAATATTATTAATCAGATGTAATCACACATGGTGTGGTTGCATGGAAGAGACTCCCATCTCGTGTTTTATATCGGGGTGCAGGAGAAGTGAACTCATACTCAACCTCCAGTTTAAAAACATTAGTCAAATATACTGGAGTTATTCTAACATATGCTATGCCATAACATGTGAGAATTTTAAAGAAAACACTGCAAATAAAGTAATCCTTTCTGATAAGAAATTGTGATTTGAATGACAATACTTTTCATGCATTCAAATTTAATGAAAATATTTTCATTAATTTTGATTGGTATTACTTAAATTGTCTGACAACATTTTACTGTAGCAGAATCAAATTGCTAATTTCAAACTGAGAATGGCAGATGACAGTGATCTGAGGCTTGAAATATTGCTCAATTTCTTCCGATATTCCTCCCAAATAATGAGTTCTACTATTTTATTAATATTTTTTCTAAATCAAATAAGAATACTGGATTTTCATTCTTTTAATGTGTGAACAAAATGAGGAACTAAAGATTTAGTCATAGATTTTTCTGTATTAATACACATTTATGCACAAATGGAAGCACTTCTTAAGGACTGCACTGCTTATAACAGTTTCTGCCAAGTTGGTCCATGGTAACAAACCAATTGCAAATGTTTTGTGATCATCTTATATTATTTAGTAAGATCTATTTGGACAATTTATTTTTGGATACTCATTGTCTAGGTATATATTCCCCTAATTTTCCTATTTCCTTTTAAACACTTCCTCCTCTTGCCTTGCCTAGGATACTAAAATATCATAAGACTGCTTGCCCTTTGTCCAATGGCAGAACCTGGGAGTTTCCGTATAGGGAACAGAAAGACTTTCTGCTTCTCTCTCTCTCTCTCTCTCTCTCTCTCTCTCTCTCTCTCTCTTCCAACTACCTCACTTGCATCCTGCATTTCTTCTCAACAGCACTCCCACAAATTAGTCCTACTCTCTGTGCTCCCGGAACCTGCTGTGGTTTTTCCCTTTGCTGTAGAGTAACTGGAGGCTCTCATTACCTGACTTCTTTCAAGTACCCCGCCCTGGTCCCTGGAGTGGTGGTGAGTCCTGCTGTTTCTAATCTCCCACTTACTGTCTTATGCATTGAATTCCTTTGATTTTCAGTCACCCATTGTAACCAATTCTTTGTGTTGTGTTTTCTCTGATTGCAACACCTAGAGGGTTTTAAGCTTCTCTTCATACAAATAAATTGTTTCCTTTTCAGGCATAAAGAAAGACTCTAAAAACTGTAATGGGATTTTTTGTTTGGCTCATGAAAGAAATAATTTTTAAGGCATTATTCCCAATTTATCTTTCCCAGAAAAACAAATCCCAAGATCATAGAAATTGAAAAAATTCATGTTTCATATTACATATTTGAAAATCTCCAAAAAACATTTCATCACTATGGCCCTGGAAAATACTTGATTTTTTTTTTCCTTTTAGATGTGCAAAACTTCTAAAACCATTTGTCCTCAGCTGATCATTTCTAATGCTTTTTGTGCACTTTACAAAGAGCCATTCTCTTTGCACAGAATCCAAAGGTATGAAATATAATTTCTGTCTTCAAAGATGTAGTGGGAGAGAAACAAACAATGTAAAATTAGCAAAACAGTATCGGATGGAATGAAATACACATAGGTAACATACAAGGCATGACAGCTAGAAGAGGTATGGAAATCCTTATAATTTAATATTGGAATCAATATCTATAACCTAAAAGTCTCCTTTTATAACCAATGTTTATAACACAAAAGTCATGGATATACCCAGATCTCTCATTATAAAAATATCCTATATATTCTAAAAGCTGATACAAATTCCAATACTTGCTTCTTACGTTAACAGTCTTTCTTCATGAAAAATTTGTCCGCATATCAATATGCTGTATATTTTCTATGCATCTCTACTTCTTAGTTTGCCATTGTTTAACAACCCATTTTCTTAAAATCTTTTTATACAAAATTTTATTTTGTTCCTCTAGAATTCCTGAAACGTGAGGTCTTGAGTTTGGGTAGATTCTATTTATTTTACTTCATCATTGTTTCTAAATTTGTTGTGCAGTCATATTTCTGTAACAATTTCACACTGTTTTTTGGCTTTATTTGTCTCTTCTACTTTATTCTTCTTATTGTAGACACATGCTTTTGCATTCTTCAATTTTGAAATGCCCAAGTAACTTTAACTCCTTACATTTAAGCAGTTTCACAGAAATAAACTGAAAAAGCTGTCCATACCCAGATGTCCTAATTTATCTCACGAATCTCTGAATATTTCTTCATTTAAATTTGATCTCTTTAACTCATTGAGACTTCTCAATGTTTCCCACATTTCTAGTGATCTAAACTCCATGATCACATTCCTTTCATATCTTTAGATCTCTTGTATATATTTAGAGAAATTGATAGCATTCTTCCTTTTATCTTCTTTTACTTTATACTTCCTGGGGTTTTTGACTTTACTTTTTTCCTCTTCTCTTTGCTTATGTTCTCCTTTATTAGCTAATTGTCTTTCACTGGGATAAAGTAGCTGGTATAAACAACTTAGGTGGTCATGAGTTCAATTCTCGATACCAAAAATCCCCCAACAACTTAGGAGAAGGAAAACTTGATTTTTGTTCATGGTTTTGGGGGTTTTAGTCTATGGTAAATCACCCCAAGTGCATGAGGAATGTGGCAAGGCAGTACCTCATGGAAAGTAGTGACTGGCAGAGCAAAGTTGCTCAAACAGTGATGGGCAGGAAGCAAAGGGAAAGAGAGCAGAAGGGCATGATATACCAATAATCCTCGAGGGTGCACCCTCCATCAAGTAATTACCTTCCACTGTGCCTTTCTGCCTGATGATCTCCCCACTCTCCAATAGTGCACAATATGACGACTATGCTTTAACAAGTGAGGCTCGGGGAGAGACCTCAGATGAAAACTACACCACCTTCTTCTCCCTTCAAAGAAATAAAAATTATTTCTAAAATTTACTGAAAAATAAGAAATAGGGCTGTACAATTCAATATATAATAATTTAATCCTTTATTTATTTATTTATTTATTTTTTCCGGTACTGGGGATCGAACTCAGGACCTTGCACTTGCTAGGCAAGCGCTTCTGCCACTGAGCTATACCCCCAGCCCCCTAATTTAATCCTTTAAAAATAAAGGCAAAATGATGTAGATATTGCCAAAGAAGATGAATAGCAGGATGATGAATTGACACCTATGTATATCAATAATGATATGAATTACAATTGGTCGCCAAGTACCAATTAAAACATAAATTTTCATGTTTGACAATGTTTTAGACTTCTTATAAGAAACACAGTGTACATATAAAAACATAAATAAGTAAAGAGGAAATACGTAACATGTTAAAACTAGTCAAAATAATTATCAGGAAAAGTACATTTTTCAAGCAATGGATAGTTCAAGAAATTCATCAGTGTATTATACAATGGTTAAGAAGGTAATTCAGGGCTGATATAGCTCAGTGGCACAAGCGCTCCCTGGAAAGTGCAAAGAAGCCCTGAGTTTGATTCTCAGTACTAAAAAAAAAAAAAAAGTTAATTCAACAAAATGACACGATAACATGGAAATTTAGCTCATTTAATATCAGGGGTTCAGAATAACTCAAGTGATGGTAAAAGAGCAAGGAAAGCTAATACACAATTAGCATCAAAGACTTGAGATGCTCTCGTTTATAGACTATCTAGACAAAGTCAGCAAGAAAGCTATTTTAACATGAACAACAACCAAACCCATTTACATTTATGGAATGTATTATTCAAAAATAGACTCCATAATCTTTTTCAAAAAAGTGCAAAAAGTACATTTAACAATACAGAATGCTCTCTGCAATGTATAACAAGTCTAAATAAGTTGAAATGTATTCAAGTCACACAAAGCATGTTCTTCCACTACGCTATAATTCAATTAGAACTGAATAACCAAAGAGATGTCTGCATAATACACAAATATTTAGAAATTAAATACCAAAACTCTAAATGATCCATGGTTCAAAGTTTAAGTCCAAAGGGAGTTTATAATTTTTAGATAAAAGAAAACAAAAAGAGAGCATGTCAGTATTTGTAGAACACAGCTATAGCTGCAAAGAAAACCATTTTAGGGTGTGTCTTAGTGTAGTACAATAAAAACACTATAAATGGAAAAATACAAAATCACATTTCTTTTTCTTGTACGTTTATGGAAGATAGGAAATCCAAGACCGACGAGACAGCAGATGCAGTGTCTGGCGAGGTCTGCTGGGTGTTTCCCAGAGGACGCCTTCTTCCTCTGTCCTCCAGAGATGATCAACGCTGTGTCCTCATGTACTGGAGGACAGGGGAGGCTAGAAATAGGGTTTAGCTGGTTCCCGCAAGCCCTTATAGAAAGCATTAGTCTCATCCGTGGAGATGGAGCCCTCATGACCTAATCACTTTCTAAAGCCTCTGATTCTCAGTATTGTTGAACCAAGATCAAGTTAACATCATGTAGAATATATTCTCTGAGCAAACCGGAGTGGACGTAGATATCAATAACAGAAAAAAAGGCAAACTTAAACATGGGGACTTAAAAACTTTTACTTTTAAACAATTTATGTGTCAAAACAAAATTACCAAAGCAATTTAAAAATAGACATAGAACTTAGTGTAAAGAACGTACAGTATATCAATGCATGTGCAATGTTGCAAAAGGAATGCTGAAAGAAAAATTCTAACACTAAATGCTACCATATCAAGAGGAGTCTTAACATATAATTCCTTAAACTAGAAAAATATAAGCAAATTAAAACTAAAATAAATAAGTAAATTAAATCAGAGCATACAAATGTACATACATTCTAATAAAATGAGTCCAGAAATCAATGAACTTAATATTAAAATGTATGAAATCAAACCTACTTAAAAATAATCAGTAAAGTTTTAGAAAACCTGACAATTTTTTTTTTAAAGACAGCACCATCTTCGTTGGGGCTTAGTGAGCTTGAATATTTATTCAAGATAAATGAACATGTATTTTCACAAAAATTCTATTCACTGCGGTTTCACTCATCAGATCTACAAACTCAAATCAATTCAGCTAACTTTATAAAGGCCCACGGAAATACAAAAGTTGATCCCCATATGACATAGAATACTACTGAGCCATACAATGAAATGCAAATCTGATCATACAGTATATTCCATGTATCATAATATCATTAAGCTTAGTGGAAAAAATTCTAAGGGTTGTATTCATCATTCCCATGCAGCATGCAAAACACGGTGTCACTGCACCATAATTAAAATGGAAAAATAAAAAAGATGTCTGCACAATACACAAATAATTAGAAATTAAATATCAAGATTCTAACTAACCCATGGGTCAAAGGTTAAGTCCACAGGGAGTTGGTAAATTTTAGATAAAGAAAACGAAAGCAGAAGTGGTGAGTGGTTTGGGAATTCCCAGGGATTTGAAAGAAAAGTGATGAGTTTGAAGACAGATAATGTTCATGTGATGTTGAAAGAATAACAGGATGTGAAATTATGGTGAAGGAACACCTCAGTTTTATCACTGTGGCACTGGATACCTGAGCCTATATATACATGATAAAGTATACAATAAAATACCCACACACAGATACACAGAAAAAAGTACAAAAAGAGATAACTAAGTTCTGTCAAGGTTAATATTCTTGTTGAATACTGGACTATAATTCTGTGAACTGTTATGGATGGGAGAAAATCGAGCAAATTACACATGGGATCTCTGTGTATTCTTTGTTAGAATTTTATGTGAATCTAAAATGAACACATATTTTGATTAAACATGAACAATATAAAAAGGTGAAACAAAAATACATTAAAAATTAATGATCAAAAGCATTTTCTTGGAGAAAATTCACATGTGGCTGGCAGCAGGCTTATGTTAAGCATTACTTTTGTCTCCTCCTTGCATTAACAATAATAATAAATTATTCTAAATTTAACCTTCAGGTAAGAATATCATTATGTAAGCACATACAACTATTTTTGATTTTGAGAACTGAAACAAAGTTATATCTTCCCAAGCATCACAAAAATCTTGTGAAAATAGTGCGAAGCTTTAAACCAGGAGGACTAATGGTGTGTGTTTTAGTCTGAGTTCAAAGGTAAAAGACCCAGGAGCACTAACGTCCAAGAATGGAAAAAGTTGCATATGTCATCTCAGACAGGAAGATCAATTCCACTCACTTCTGTCTTTTCATTTCTTTGCCACGCTGCATGATTTGGGCTCTCAATGGACTGGGTATTGCCCACCTATCTTGGTGAGAAGAGTGTTTTTCATTCAGTCTAACAATTCAAATAATCTCTCTCTGAAGCACCCTTACAGACACAGCCAGATTTACAGTTGGGTCACTTGTATGGACATCCCTTAGACCAGACTATTTGATAAAATTAACCAGAAGAAGTCTACTCTTACTAACTCAGTACATTTAAATTATACATTTCCTTTAAACAGCCTTTAAGATTCAAACAAAGACAAAAAAATACAAGATAATAGTCCCACTGAGAAGAATGCACTTACTCTGATTACAAACCTAAAAGGTACTATTATTTTTCCCCTAGAAATAGAGTTAAGTCCTTGAAGGATTCGTACTCTTCTCCTCAAACGAGTGCCTTAAATCTAATAGCATGTGAATGACAATTCCCAAGATTGCAGAATATGGTAGAAATTTTATGCTAAAAGTTCTATTTCTCTAGAAGCACTTTGGGCACAGCACTGTGTATTGGCCATCTGCAGATAAACAGAATCCAGAGGATATGTACAGTTTCATGGAAATAGATTAACGTTAGCAATTTGCAGGCATGCAAATGAAGACTGAGAAATCCCACCATGGCCATCTGCAAGTTGGATGCCCACAAATGTGGGCGATGTGGTTTGGTTGAATGAGGAGCAAAGATGTCCACACACAAGATGCTCTAGCTCAGACAACAGAGAATGAATTTGCCTCTTTTCTGCCTTTTGTTATCTAATCAATAAATTAGAAGATGCACAGTCACACAGATAAGGATCATCCAAGGTCTGAAAAGCAAGTGTCTTCGGTAAATACCCTCCACTGGATAACTTATCCAAAAATAATATTTTTTTTCTTATTGCCCCTCCTGGTTTTTCTTTATGGTGGTGTCGGGATACAGTACTTAAAGTAGGACATTTGGCTGCACTGAAGCTTACCATGGACTTCAGAGATGTCACTGGCTTTCCTGAGTGTCCATGGCACAGATGCAAGGATGGAACATGTCAGCTTCTGCAATACTGTAGGTGAGCCTTTTATACCTAAACTTCCCTATAGATCTATGCATGCAGTCTGTATTATTTCTTTGGCTATCGCTAATACATATAATAGCTGCCCTAATGGCATTAGCTATATTTTAAAAGAAAAGGAACGTGTATTGCTAGAAAAATATATTGGTGTAACTACCATTATAATAGTCCACCAATCTTCCATGGGGACAAAATAAAAGATTCATATTAGTTCCATTATGTAATAATTTATTTCAGAATCCCATTTTCCTTTACCTAAAGTACACCTCAGGAATCTTAAGTGGTGTCCCCTGTGGTTAGTGAGTCCACGTCGATAAACAATTTGCACACTTGAAGGCATTAAAATCTGCATGATACTATAGAATAGAACAGTTACTCTTTTGCTCTGTCACCTCCACATCCTAGCTCATGTCTTTTACTCCTGTGTGCTCCCATCTACCTGCATGTTAAACCAGTGTGTGCAACCAGGTCCTAGAGGGCAGTAGCCCGTATTTTAATACATTAACTTTTCAATATCTTCATGGAGACTTCAGTAATATAACTGATAGTAGAAGAAAATAATGATATTATTTAAATAGTTCTGCTTATCTAGCTATGGAAAAATGGTCTCATTTATAAAACAAAATCCAAAAGAATAATATAAAACAAAATCCAAAATAATTTCTGGTATTAACAGATTCAGATTCCAGATGTCAACATATTATTTTTAATAATTTCCCTAGCAAATCCTCAAATATCTAGGGGAAACACAAGGACAAATTAGTTTGTCTTGTAAGAGTTGCTGTGCCTCAGGAGTGGTGCTAGATATTTCAAACATGGCAACACCATAGCTGTATAGCAGGTGATTGGAACAAGTTTTCATTTGCGTATTTTCACTTGTGATATGATTCTAATATTTCAACTTCAGTATTAAAGAGTAAATATGTTAGTGTTCTACCATAAAACAGTAACAAAAATGCATTTTTAAAGTCATATTATACCCCTTTAATCATTTTTATATTGTGAACAATTAGTTTAAAATTATATAGATATATTTATCCTCAACTCCAAAATAATCAGCATAATTTTCCCTCATCATATAATCTAAATATGTTAGTAAGTACTTGGACCGTTGTTGCTCCACCACTTCATACGCTGACACGCTAACAAGAATGGAGTGGTAGGTGTTTTATCCTAGGTTGCAAAGGATCTAAGAGGAATATAATTAAAGCCAAAAAAACTTATAACTCTTAGCTACAAATCATGTGTATTTCCCTTCAAATATCATATCAAGTGAAGAGTAGGACTGTTAGTATAACCTCAAGATATAAAGGAAATTGGTTTGAAATAGAGCTAAAATATCCTAAAGATACGGATAGTATTTGCATATAAAAATGTACTATCTTTTCCCCAAAGCGTGTTAGACTGAAGGCTTATCTCATACAGTTCAAATTTCGTATGTACCTTATAGGAAGAAGAATGGGGCATATTTAATAACAAGAGCAACGACTGAGGAGGAATCAGTCCGGACATTGGTGCCAAAGCTGTGTCTTCAAGAAAGTAAAAATCTAACACTACACAAAAGCAGTCTTTAGACCAGTGATTTTTTCTTTTGATACAAATATGCTAGAATAATCATTTCTAGAATCCAAAACTTATGTAAAAAGCTTTTTAAATAGTGTTATTGTATAAATCACTTAAGATTTATTGTTTAAACTAGTTATACTATCACCAAAGATCAATACTTCAGACTCTAGAGGAATAATAATTAATAATAATAATAATAACAGATACTAAATTGTAAACTTCATATCACATCACCCTGTAAGGCAGGCAGTGGTGTAGCACAGTATATGGGCATAGGAAAATTATCAACTCTCCCCAAACTTTACTCTAAGATGCAACTTTGAGGTTCAAACCCAGGCATAGTTTGACAATCTCAAGGGTACTGTAGTTCCCTTAATTACCCTACAAAATAAGCAGAATTTAAGCACACATTGGAAAGGTAGTCATAAATTTTATATGTAGATATAAGTATACTATACAAGAACTATTCAAAACATAGTACAATAAAGTAGATATTAAAAGTGTCATACATGTAAATTGCTGTTGAGAAATAAACAATGGTTATAAATAAACAATGGCTATAAATCTAAGAAAAATTAATCCAAGCTGATGAAACACAGTGAATGGGTACCTTGATGAGTCTAATTCCAGAAAAGGAGTTAAGCCTTTGAGAAAAAGGATTGATTATGAGGATTAATTAGTTATTTGGGAAGAAAAACACAGATTAATTATGAACGTATCTTATGAAATAGTCCTTATTTTTAAGGTTCATCAGCAAAACATTCTAGGACCAGTCATCATACAGTGAAAGGACAAATTGAATGAGAATTGGAATTTAACTCAAACACTTCATGAGACAGATGGAAGCACAAGTCTCTGAAAGCCAAACAACTTCCTACTTCCCCAAATCTTTTCACTAATTGTGGACAGAGCTGCTAGCCTCAGTTATCTAAAATAGCCAGAAATTCTAACCCTGACTAGCTCTAACATTAAGCCTGCTGAAGAGGGATCGCCTCTGATATTTTCCCTTTCCAGGGCCTGAGCATGGGAAGGAATGAAGAGATTCATGTGGATAGTAGGAAGGTTATAAAAACATCTCTTTTAGTAAAGCTTTAATAAACATGAGGTTTGCAAAATTGTGTTTTTATCATGAAAGCTTTTAGACAATTAATACCAGGATTCACATGAAACTGATTTCATTTTTAAATTTATACAGTATGTGATTTGTTCCTATACCTCTTTGCATAAAAAGGTGGTATACAATTGGTAACCTACCAAAATTTATTGTAGTACAGTAGAAAAACTGGCATTGATACAGTCATGGCATAGTCAGGCACCACTGTGAGGATGGGCGAACAGGCTGACTGCTGCTCTTTACCTGCTATTTATTAAAAGCATATGTGGTGAATTAACTCACAGTCAACCTGTAACACCCAGCTGAATTGAATCAATGTGTTTCTGGGTGTGGAAGGTCCACCTAAAGATTGTTGACAGCAGCATAAAAGCCAAACTGGAGGTGAAGATGGTGTGCTGTTGGTTCTCCTGGAGAAGCTTGTTGTGCTGCTTTGTGTAATATGAATCCAGTTGTCCTCTTCAGAAGAACTCATGAGGATGGCTGCAGGTCCCTTTAGGAGAGCTCTGCCCTTTAACTTGAACATCGCTTCCTGCCTCCAGTGCAGAACCATCAGCCCGCAGGCACAGAACCTCCATCCCACTGGTGCAGATTTTCTAGCTTCCGCCACTGGCCTTTGGGCCTTCCCAGTGCGGATCCTTGATGCAGACTTCCATGACATATTTTTGTTTGCTCTAGGCCTCCAGCCGGACTCCTAGAGGACATTGCCAGGGGCTGTAGGTTTTTACTTGGACTCATGCAGGACACGGCCATGGGATCCAGGCCCTAGCTGGATTCCTTGGGTCTCTAGTCAGATCTCCTGCACTCTTTTACATTTGACCTTTGGGGTGATTACTATAAAATAATCCTGTAAATTATGTGTCCTGTATTAAATATATCCCCTTGTAAACCCTGACTCTAACAGCATAATTTGTATTTTTATTCTGAGACAGAGAGGGACTTAAAAGCTATTTTTGCTATTAACCATAACTCTTCACTTGGGCCAATAGAGGCTCAAAACTGGCAACTATAAGAAAAAAAAATGACCTTCATTTGCTGTCTTTTGTTACTGTCGATCATAGGTTAAATAACTTCTCAGCTCTGCATAGAAGCATGTTGTTCACGTGGAAGTGTCTGTCTAGGAGCTAATTGGACAGGGTTCGTTAGCTCTAAATTTATAGGATCTTAACCACCTTTAATACTGGGTACACCTAGAAAAAAAGGTTTATAGGGACATTTGGCTACACCGCGAAGCCTAGAGCCATTGTCCCAAACCTACAGTCACCTGGGTTTCAGAAAACCTGGAGATCAACTTGCCTGAGATCACTACAGACTGAGACAATCTTTCCTTCCCTATTCCATAAAAATTGCAGAACTATGACATGAGGACTGAGTTAATGATCCAGGAACCCCAGCCCAAGAGCTAATCCTCGAAAGCTGGCTGCCTGCCTTTGCAACTGGCACAGTCTAATACCCCTGTATCGGGTTGTGTCCACTCCAGTGCTGCAGTGGAATAGGATGATATCAGCCAGGCTTTTGTATATGACAAGGAAAAAATGTCCAAGGTACACCCAGTAGTCAGCATCAAGCAGCTACATTTATTGAAGATCATGGGAAGTCATGCTCAGGGCAAATAGTTCCAACAAAAGATAGAGCACAGATCAAGAAAGGTCTCAGAGTAACAGAAAAACTGCACACCAGTCAAAGCAAACAAAACTGGCAACAGCAACATAGCAACAGAAAGAACAGATAAATGAGGCTTTTGGAATTTAAAGGCCAAGTACCTCTGCTTAGGTTCTTCTCACTGAATTCTAGGTGTGATTGACAGGAAAGATTGACAGGGTACTGAGACATCTTCAGGGCTTGCAATATGCTGCCATCACGCTTAATTATATTTATGACATGGAGTACATATTTATGCCTTTGTAGGGGAGGAAGAGGTGCCTGGAAGATCAGGCACAGAGAATAAACATGCATGAAGTCTCAGCTGGAGAATCAGAGATCTCCTAGGTTTTGTTATTTTATTTTCTACCACTCTTAGGACAACGGAAGCAGAAGGTACTGTTTAGAGCGAAATGGAGGGATGGGAGTAACACTTTCAACTCCATTGTCTCTCACTGTACCCTTCCCTAAGGAGAGCCCCAGGGCCCAGCAATCTTTAAGGAGGTTTGAATGAGGAAGCTCTATCTTCTCTGGCTACTTCTGGTTGAGTAGGAGGGTTTGCCCTACCTACGAGCAGGGAAGGACCCCAGTACTGATCTTTGAATTAAAAGGAGGATTTCTTGGTAAACTGTAGATGTGGAGGCAGGTTCTGATCTTGAGCTAGGGCCATCAGTAGTCCGAGGGCTATTAAACAAGAAGAAACAAATTTGCCTAAGTGTAGTAAACAAGAGGGTAGTAAGAATAGCTACACAGTTTACTTAGTGAAAACAAATCTTTTACTTACCTTCAAGAAGGTGGTTCATGTTGTCTTTTCTGAAAAAAAGAAACAAAGCAAACAAAAAACAACCCTTGAGACTGTCTACTGGTTCACAGATGGAGCAGGTTTGTGGTCCCTCTTTTTTGTTTTCTAGTGTCTCAGGCAGCTTGCACTTTACCCTGAAGAGGTAAATCCAACTACCCTTTGCCTGTACCTGAATGCCAGCAGAAGCAGTAAATACAGGTGCTTAAGGGCCATTCCATTTAGTGTGAGTTCATCCTCAAGTCCATCCTCTTTCCAGGTCTTGATTAGAACTTGGTCACCAGGGCAGGATTTTGGCTGACAATTATTGTTAGCCTCATGAGTGAAAGAATCTTATTTCTATATTCCTGGAGGGCCTATTGGAAAGTTCCAACAGGAAGGGTTACATGTTGGAGGACCTGGGAAGTTTCACAGTCAATGAGACAGACACGTCCAAAAGAGCCTCCCATAAAGCATCTCACACAGTAGAGGTTAAGTTTGGACTTGGGCACTGTGAAGCCTCCTTAAGACAATTGAAAGGAAATCTAGGCACTTATGGTGGGTCTCTTGATGTAGATTGGCCAAGGTTCACTTGAGAGCTTGATTTTCTCTCTCTGTCTTTCCTGACAATGGGGGTCTCTACACAGTGTGGAGATGATACTTAATTCCTAGGGCTTTAGTGACCCTGCATGATTTGGGATGTCAAAGAGGACCCATTATTACTCTGCATAGATCGAGGCGGCCCAAACTTAGGAATTATGTTTTTAATGAGAACTTTTACCGCATCAAAAGCCCATTCTGGCCCTGCCTACCTGCCTTAACCTCCCTCCTTGTGGTGCTATCATACCTATATTCTTGAAGATCAGTTCTCAGCAGAGACACTGGACCCCATGGGATCACATGGCTTGATTCCCTAGCAACGAGGACATGAGCTGCCAGAGTTTTGAATGCCTATGTGGCCCTGAGTAAAAAGAGTATACTGCTTCTGACTACTGATTTGAGGAACTCCAATATTACCATAAAATCAGCTTGGAAAAGAGATCTTCCAAACGGCAGTTCAGAATGGGGGTAAAGAAAGCTGTCTGGTTAAATTTCTCTAGGTCTACAGCAATTTTAGAATGAGATGAAAGGGGCTGGGGATATAGCTCAGTGGAATAAGCACCTGCCTAGCAAGCGCAAGGTCCTGAGTTCGATCCCCAGTACCGCCAAAAAAATAAAAAATAAAAATAAAAAATAAATAAAATAAAATAGAATGAGATGAAAGCTTACCCCAGTAAGAAAACACAAATGAATAAGTCACACCAATATCAAAGAGAAATATAATTTTTCCACTATGTATAATCATGCAGGTCTCTCAGGAATTATTTGTAGTGCTCTTAAACACCACCACTTGCTGTCTGGGGTCTGTGTCCCTGACGGTCATGGTGAGGGATGACCTTGTCCCCCTCTGAGAACAGGGTACTCCTTCTGCCCCTCTCCAAGGTCTTCTTCCATGATCCCACAGCCTGCAAGGGCCCAGGTGGTTTCTATGGCCTTGCTTTGTCCAGTGCCCCATTCACCTGCACTTGAAGCCTCTGACTTGCTTTCATCACTGTTTGGACACTTTGATTTTCCTGAGGCTTGCAGGCTTTGTCCTGAGGTTTAGCAAAGAGAGCAAGATGCTTTAGCCAGTCTCTTTGGCATTCCGCTCTTGTTTATCCTTTATTGTATTATAGTTATTAGAGACTGAGTAAACTTCATTGACCAATTGGCTTATTTCAGTCTGAGTCAAGCTGGAGTTCCTGTAGCTTTTTCCTCATGCATGGAGCTGCCTGACAAATACAGTATTGCCCTAGAATAATTTGATATTCTCCAGACTCAGAATCTCAATTAGTGTATTTACAGAGTTCCTGTCAAGCCAAAGCTGAACTGGCATCTCATCATGGACTTCACTAACAGACCTGAGCTTATTGTAATTCACAAGTTTGGCGTCTAGTGTGCATTCCAGCCCAATGGTCTTGATGTATAACTCTCCCATGGCTTCCTCACAGCCTGTGTGTAATCCCACACAGGCCCATCCTGACACCCAAGTATTGCAGCAGTTGTTAAGTATCAGAGGGTAAAGCTGTGAAGCTTTCACTAGCCTGTGTGCAACCCTTATAATCCTTTTCCTTTATACCTCTGTGCAACAAGAACTCAGCTTGAATTGGACATGTTGCCAGGTCAGAGCAAGTCACTGTTAGGGTGTGGAAATAGTCACCAAACTTTTTGGCATCTTCAGAGAATTCACCCAACTTTTCCTAGCACTGCTACATATCTGTAACTGAGAAAGCGACTAGTACCTGCACAGTACCATCACTGACTACCACTTCTTGAAGTAGATCAGTGGCCGGCTTACATGTTGAGTTCCCTGAATGTGGGGTACTGTGGCAGGTAGACGCAGGACTAGTATGCTATGCATTTAGGATATGGTGTTTTCCTCCTGAGGGTGCTGTCTATGCAGGATCCTGGGGAGGTAGCCTCTGGGGAGAAGGAGCTGGCAAGAGGGAGTCTTCACAGTGCCATCTTCTGAGGGAGGATCACTGCTGGGGTGCAGATCAGTCCTCTGGCAGAGGGCATTGAGGCTTGAACATAATGGGCCTCTGGCCATTTTCATAGTCTTCTCAGTAAAGATATAATTAAAATATGGCAGCATATTTCAGGGTGCCAAGGGTTGGCTATGTCTCATCTTGTTCAAGCGCATACATAGGCCATTCTTTTAGTTACACAGGAATATGACATGATCTCTTTGAAGGATGTTTTGGGGAACGTTTCCCAGTGGTTGGGAACACATCTGAGCAAGGACTCTGACAGAAAAGAATGAGGCTGTTTCCAAAGGCAGATAGGGGGACCTGATAGGACAGGCCCAGATTAGAATTTTACTGAGCCTGTCCCTGAATCAGTCCCCAACCCTTTATTGGGGACCTGATAGGGAATTTTATGATAATTCTTGAGCCTTTTACCCCCACAGACATTACCTGCTAATGTGAAATTTCTTTGAATTAAATCATAGAAGCCTTATAGCACTTTCTCCTGTATTAGTTTTTAAATGGAAAGCAGTCATGGCATCCTCTAGATGATCTACAACCCATTTCAGGTCTTAACAAAGTGTCCCTAGATAAAAATGAATGCCCTGAGGAACGGACATCTACAGCCCTGTGTGTGCACAAGCAACACTTTTCCTTCTGAACATTAGAATCTGCTGAGTATCCACAACTAGTACATAAACCAGAGCCATCCTCAGTAACAGCAAGGACCTGAGCTCCTCCAAAGATGAAAATAATTTACATCAGAAAAACCAGCACAAACTTTTCCAGCAGAGTCAACAGCACACCGTCTTCCCCTCCAGTTCTCTTTTTATGCTGATGGCAACAATCCTCAGGTGGCCTTCCACACCCAGCCCCCTGCTGATTTTCCTTAAACCAATCTCCAGTGGCAGACTGGTGAGAAGTTAACATTTCTTGGTCCATTCAGATTAACATTGGTATAACGATTACATATATATAATTTAATTGCAATGATTTTCACACAAAAAAGTAAAATATTCAAAGGGTGCTCACAATTCAAGATTAAATCCACAACACTTTGACTAATTAACCTGGTTACAAATATACATCTAAAAATGTATTATAATCATATTAAGAGAGCTATTATCATTACAACCCTTGCTTCCCATTAACATGGTTGTTTTTATTTTAAAGAGAGTACAAATAATTTTTAAAAATTAAAAATGATACAGAATTTCAGAAAAGAAGATAATATGAATTGAACAATGGTCATTTTATTGCATATTGTTGTCTTCAAAGTAGTCGTTCAGATTACCAGATATGAACATGCAAAATTGGTCAAAATATATTAAACATTAACTGTTCCTTTCAATAAACCAATAGAAACTAGGGAATGTGTATATATATATACATATATATATATATATATATACACACACACATACATATGTATATCTATATAATTATTTTTAAATAAGATAAGAGTGAATTTCAAGACAAGCATGTGTGTTAAGAGCCTCCATGATGCCTCAGCTACATGTCAATTTTAGAGTGAAACTTTTCCCAATGGTTGAAAAGACATCAATATATAATTAATATATCCATATATTAATAAAATCTTTAAATACTTATATCTTATATAATATATTTTAAAATATATTTAAAACATAAAATATTAATAAAACATTGATATACTGGTATATTAATATATCAGTCAATATGTAATTATTTTCCCTTCTTTCTTTCTTTTCTCTTTTCCTTCATCTCAATTGTTCTTTCAAGAAGTTTCTTTCCCTTTCACAATCTCTATTGTACCTTTCAGAGTTTGCTTACTCTTTCAGGTTCTATCATCAACAAATCAACCCACTAACTTTCAACAACGGGGCATGGCCATATTAAGAAACAGGGATCTCCTGCATTTCAAGTACACTCTTCTCTTCTGGTGAAAGGCCTTAGGTCATTTTGTGTTGTCCTGTTCCTTAACAACCGCATTTTCTTGTATTTCATCCTTGCAATCCACAGGTCCATTGGAGCTTTTCCTCTGGCCAAATGCTTCAAATCCCCATTCTGGCTCTCCACACTTAATTTCAAAGATAAACTCAGCCAAAAGCTCTCCACAATAACCATGCCCCTATCCCAACAGTATACTATACTGAAATGTTCCTACCACCCAGGCAATATCTCTAAACACAAGCAAAATGCAGGCCAACTTTCTGCCAAAGCACAAGATAGATCACCTGGAATCCAACAGCTAATGCAGCGCTTCTTAGAAGAAGCACCCTGAGCCTCACCTTAACCAGGAGCATTTCGATCAGTACTCTGATTTTCAGTTTTTCAGACTCTGACCAGAGTCTTCCATAGAATCTACAGCACACAGGGGATGCCTCTTTGGCCAATCTCTCAAAACCTTTCCAAACTGATTCTAAAGGCTCTGAAAACACATAGCTAGGCAACATCACCGCAATGAGCCAGTCTCCTGGTATAAACTGCTGTAGCAGAGTTTACAATGGAAAAGGTTTAATATAGGACACATTAATTTATAGGATTATTTTATAATAATCCCCCAAAGGTGCAAATACAAAAGAATGCAGGAGATCTGTCCACATACTAGAGACCCAAAGAATCCAGCTGAGGGCCTGAATCCCATAGCAGTGTCCTGTATGAGTCTGGCTAAAAAATGTGAAGTTCATGGCAATATCCTCCACAAGATCAACTGGAGGCCCAGAGTCCAAAACAATCTCATATGCAAGTCTATATCAAGGCTCTGCACTGGGAAGGCCAAAGGTCAGTGTAGGAAGCTAGAAAGTCTGCACCAGTAGGATGCAGGATCTGTGCCAGCAGATCCGTACAGGAGCCAGGAAGTGATGCTCAAGGTAAGGAGCAGCGCTCACCCAAAGTGAACTACAGGCATCCTCAATGACAGCAAAGACTCGATCTCCACCAAAAATCAGAACAGCTGAGTTCATATCAGGAAAACCAGTGCAACAAGCTTCTCGGGGAGAGTCAACAGCACCTCATCGTCCTCTCCAGTTTTCTTTCTATGCTGTTGGCAACAATCCTCAAGTGGACCTTCCACATGCAGCACCATTTGGATTCAGTGCAGGTGAGTGTTACAAGCTGACCACTGGTTAATCCACTACACTAGATCACATCACAAAGTATACATTTCCAGTGATAAAATCTCATGATGAACGTCAGGTGCTGTGTCAGTTCAGTCACATCATTTTAGATAGAGGCGTAAACTTAACATCACAGTTATTACAGCAAAAACAAAACTAAGTGAAAATGACAGCTAAACTATTACCAGAAAACCTAGAAGTCAGCTATAGAAGAGCTTTAGGCCCCAGGATAAAAACACTGAACTAGGGACGACTGGGCAGCCATATTTTGCTTATTATGGCTGGCAGCCACAAGTGGAAGCAGCAGACCTTATAAAATGAACAAATTCCACTGTTGATTTTAAAATGAAGTGCGGAAAGACACTGTATTTTTGCGACTCCATTTTTCTGATTCATTTACCTTCAATAAGCAAATAAATTGAACACTCTGATGGAAGAAAACCTGAGATGGGGGAAGAATTTCCCAAGAGAGAAGGAAAATAACCTTTGGAAAGAAAAGCCTTGTGTCAGGGCTTGTGACACTGGCCAAGAGGAAGTGGCTGCTCAAATCTATATGCTGCAGGGCAGGTGCACTCCTCAGAGAAAACGCCACAAGAGCAGGTGGGCCGGGCCCAAGAGAAACTTCGAGAAAGCGGCCTATAGGGTTAAAACAAGGTATTTCAGTCCTATGGTGGGCTACCGCATCCCTCTGTGGAAGTTACAGCGCTCACCTATGAGTAGTCTCCTCCACTTAGTTCAGTTCCGGTCCATCTTTGCAGGGGAAGCACAGTCACTGATTGACATTCCATGGACGAACAGCAAAATACAGGCCCAACTGATTGGCAGGAGTTCTCTTGTTCTGTATAAATTCGAACACTTTTGCATCACTATCAGGTCATATCCAATTAGCAACAGCATCAGCTGCTTATCCTGAGAATCCATTCTGTGCCCAGAGAAGGGAAAGGGAGAGGGTCTCGTGAAGGAAGATGAAATTTCCTTCCTTGTTGCTTGGCTTCTTTTGGTTTGCTGGCTTGTGAGGTCTCCGAAGTTCTATGGATGTCCTCTTGGCTGGCTTGCCAAACGTTGCAGTGGGATGAGCCTGTAAAATCCAGGCTCTTGTGTACAACAAGGGTAGAATTGCCAACTGTACACCCAGTATTTAGCAAGCAGTTACATTTTTTAAAGATGAGCAGTTGTGCTGAGGGTAAATAGTGCCAACAAAAGATACAGCACAACCTAAGAAAGATGCTGGAGCAGCAGAAAAACACTGTGCACAGGTCAAAAGCACAAAAAACTAGCAATAGTAACAGAACAAAAGAAAAGCATGGCTAAATCAAGCTTTTGGAATATAAAGGCCAGGTCCTTCTGCTTACGTGCATCCCACTGACTCCCGGTGTGACTGACAGGAAAAATTGACAGGTTGCTGAGTCATCTCAGGGGCTCTGCACACACATGCTGGTCTCAGAATTGACTCTCACCTTAATTACATGTATGACATGTAGTGCACAGGTATGCAGCTGTAATGAGGGGGAAGCAGTAAGAGGGGACTAGGAGCTCAGGCACCGAGATCCGACATGCACATGCTCTCAGCTAGAGCATCGGAGAGCTCCTAAGTTGTGTGATTTTATTTTCTATCCCTCTTGGGACAAAGGAAACAGGCATAACCACAGGGTCCTGTTTATAGTTACGGAGAGTGACTCCCTCAACTCCATTGTCTCAAACTGCACTACCAGTACCAAAGTTCTAGTCCTTTTCTATTTTCCTTCTAATTTTCCAATGAAAGCTTTTATTCTCTGTAGACTTCTGGTTAGTTTTAATATCCATTATTGATAAAAACAGGAACCCAAGCTAGTGAGTGACAGTAGATACTTGAGAAAAAGGATCTGAGAACATGGAAATGTTTACACACTTAGATAAACATAGATGCAAATACATCTAATCTATAACCACACAATATCTAACTCACTAATTTTACATATAATATTAGCATATTTAATAAACTAGCAAAGTATCGTACTATCATCGGCTCTCTGTTTTGATGACATATATAATCGTACCTAGAGAGATAAACTTCCACATTATTATTTCCTATTAAAAAGTTTGCACTCCTTCTGATACTAGAATTTAGAAGCAATATCTCGAACCCTACTCTTTTAAAAGAATAAAAAAAATAGAGTTAAAAGTACTTGACAGTGAACCACACAGCTTTGCACACAATCATGGGAAATTTGCATTCTAAAGAGGTAGATAATTGTACAAGCATATTGCATAGAATACATAAGTGGAGCCCTGGAGGTCAAAAAGTAAAAGCAAAGCAATTAAGCTAAGTATCCACTAAATTGTTTTTCATTGTCTAATTGAAAGGTGATCACAAGGAATCAGGAAGTTTTAAATTGAAAGAGCTTTTAGTTTAAATCTGACCTTAAGCCAATGTTATTTAAATGTTGTAAATAATGTATTCTGGAAGGATCTTTCCTACAAATTCAAAATTACACTCATGTGTACATTTGGATGTTTCTGGGTTTTCTCTGTATTACTTAAGCATATGTCTCAGGTTTTGGCTAGTGACAAAGCATATTCTTATATTAAATGTGATCCTAATGTATTTATTTGAAAATCTTCTAATAGCTATTTCTAGTGAAATGACTTCATCCATGCATTGATAACATTTGCTGAATAATTAGATCATTTAAGATAAACATGAAACAGTGCCCCAAATATTTTTATCCATTCGTTCTTTGCTTTGGTGAATAATTAAGAACTTTTAAAGAAAACTAAGTATCTGCCTAAATCACGTCCATTGATTAGTTTCCTCTGCTGAAAGACCTCACCAGCAATCAATGCTACTGATTACTTCACATTCATAAAGAAACTGCATCCTTGTGTAGATTCTGTGTAGTAATGTTACAGTTTAGACACTGATAAAATAAAACATGGCAAGAACATTGTTTTCAAGGGCTCATTCAAGGGGCGAAACCCATACTTTGCCCTTGTGTGAAGCATTCTTTTCAAGCACTGGGACAGCCCTTAAAATACAGACATATAAGATCAAAGAGGCACCATGCATGGCTTCATCAAAAGCGGCATGTGTTCAAACTCAGCTTCTCTCTAGGCCTCAATGCATTCCCTTTATGAGACTTCCACTTTCAAATCGGCTTTAAAAGGACTGTTCTGTCTTTGGATAAATGGAATAGGGCAGAAAAGACTAGTTTCTGTTGCTCCAGTTCTTGCAGCCCCTGATTCTTTCCAGCCTTTAGAATAGACTAGAGAATGCTGATCGTGAGGTGCCTGGCTGTAGAGAGGAGATGAGCCTCCGAGGCCCGGAGCAATGAACCTCCCACCGCATGAACACGCCCCACACAGATTGTGCTCTCTCAGTGTTTCTGGAATAATTCCATGAGGCCCTATTAAGAGTTTGCTTAGTCAGAGAAAATATCAAAGCGTTTAATTGTTTGCAATTCTTCTGAAGTTGCAGAAACCAACAGCCAATTAGTACCCAAACTTCTCTTTTCAGAATGGAAACTAATCTCTTTTTAATAGAAACTTTTCCTACTCTTCTTTTTTCCCTTGAAACTATTTGCAACCAAAATCACATTTAGAATACAATGAAACAGAATATGAAATGATATTTTTCTGCAAACTATCATCTTTTCTGGTTCATTTTCAAGATCTTTGATATTTACATATGACCTTTCCATTTTTATTAACAGTTTATTGGATTTTTGCATTCTAGCCCGAAGAAGAGAAAGGTAATTTATAGAAAGATTTGACAGTTATACACACAGCTATAAACTTCAGTCCATTAACTTATTTCTCATGTAACCTTTAGTCAATTCTACAAAACACCCACATAAGCATATGCCTTCTTCCCTTTATGTTAGAAAGCTCTCATTATGAAGCCCTATTTATAGAATGTCAAATGAAAGGAAAACATTTTATCATGTCTCTTTATGATTTACAGATGTTTATGACTCTTACATTTTAAGGCATAGAAGTGAAAGTTACAGATACTATTTTTGTTTTACTTAGGCGACTAGGAAAAATGAATAGATACGTATTTGACATCTTTCATTCATTTGGTTAAAGTGAGTATATTGTCTTGAAGCAATCTACAATCCTTTTTCTAAACAAAGCCTAAGAAGTTGAATGGCTGTTACCAAGGTCCAAGAAGGGAGAGGGAGAGACGGGGACAGTTTCATCAGTGAGTACTCAGAGTTAGATAGGAGAAAGTAGAGAGAAAAAATATCTGGCAGTCTATTGAACAGTACAGTAACTAACCGCAGATAATGGTAAGGCAACGTATTTTTAAATACCTAGAATAAATGATTTTATTTTATTTATTTTCACTTTAAAGAAATAACAAATATTTCAGCAAATAGCTAAATTTGTCATGATTTGAACATTATATGATGCATACATGTCACAAAATATCGTGATACACTATAAAATGTGCAGTTTCTATGTATTAGCATAAAATACAATATCTGAGCCATAACTTTGCTAAAATTTGTCTTAAATGATAATCATTTTGGATGGCTTCTTAAAACACCAAAGATGATGGACTTTTGAATAAATTTAATGACCAAATTGAATTGCAAAAAATAGAAATGCTTCATATTATTTGGTCTTTATACAGAACTGATGTTTCTAATTGAATACTAATATTTGAATGCAGAGCACAGACATCCAAAAGGATTTTCATACCACTGTGCTAAGTCTTTTCCTTTTTTTTACTAAGAAGCAAGAAGAGAAACTGTAATATACAAAAGGGAATCAGAACAAAAGAAATTGCACTTTCTTATATGAATCTCATTTTATCACACACAAAATTGCACACTTGTCAGGCAGAAAACCAAACTCTCTAATATCAATATTACTGTTGAAAAAGTAAATAAACCTTTATGAAAAGTATAAGAAATAGAATTGAGAGTCATAATTCACTATTAATCTCAATTTGTAACTACATCCCTTGCAGAGAGGAAGGAGAGAGTGTATAAAATGTACTGATTAGTCATGAAAAGTAATACATGGTTAAGTTAGGGCCAGTGAAGCACCATATTAGGAAAATGTACCTAAGAAATTCTTAGTAACTGTGCTAGGATAGTGGATTTGTATAAGTTTGGTATAGTGGCTATTAAATGCATATGATAATAACTTATTTGCAGAAAATAAGGTAAGCTCAGGTCTTTTTGACATTTTTAAGGCAATACTATTTTCATATTAATATACATTTCATAGAGTTGTATAAGGAAAGCAAATTAGACTGACATATTTCTGTTTTGTGTATTAACCAATAAAGCCAGCTGGCCTTCGCAAACAGCAGTGATATACAAATTTACTCAGAAACACTCTTCGTACTGTACTTCTTTCTGCTTTGCCTCTTAGGGAATTGGAGAAGTTCCATATTGCCATCTGGTGTCAATTAAGGGAATGGCTTCCTTGAAGCAGTGACTACTAAAATATGCTTTTGGTAGTAAACTCAGACTGCTATTCTTAAAAGTTGAAAATTACTTAAATCTGATTATATAATATATGTTTATATTCACCTCACACTTTTATCCTCTTCCAGCTGAATTAAATTATCATCTTTCTCCAGGGAGTGGTGTGCATCTGCAGTAGTTTATATTGATGATTTCATTTTAAATCACTATTTATACTATAAGAAATATAACTTTAAAAATTCTTTATTGATGCATTTTATGCTATTTAAAATTTACAAGAAGAATAAATTCCTTCAAATCTCATACTTTCATCTAAATGGTTATTATTCTATGTGAATTTAAAAATACAAAATTAATAACATCAACCCCATCTTTTTGCCCCAAATCTGATGTATGTGTGTGTAAATATTTGAATTACAGAATCAGATACAAATTCATGAAATGTTTTCCAGTTATACACATTGTGCTTTGTCAGTCATATAACTCTTGCTATTCTGATTTCACATCAAATTGTTGCCAGTGTATATCCACTGTTATGCAGCTACATGCTTCCACTGAAAATTGGAGTAATTTATTCTATGCTAAATTTATATCATGCTGAAGTTTTCTTTAACATTAAATCGATTTCTATATTGGCACACTCTGCCCTCCAATTATGTGAATGCATTATTCTACATTTTGCCGCAAACTTTCTAGAGTGTATATATACTGTTTTTCTAAATTAAAGAATAAATATGTATAGTTAATATGTTAGTTATATAATAAATGTTAGTTAATCCAAGTTTTTGAGGATTTTTTAAAGAATGAGTTTTGCTCTGTGTGTTTGTTTTGACAAGCACTAGTGCCGAACCCTTTAAACCTATGGAAAACAAAATGCCAAAATCATACTGCTTAATGTTGAAAAACACTTCCATAAAACCTGGTTTCAAAATATTTATATCACTACTTTTCTCTAAATATCGTATGAAATTTGTCTGCATGTGTAAGCTGTTTGACTCTTCATCATTTTTGATGTTTAATCATTATCTATAGCAAATAGATAAGGGTGCTAAGAATTTCTAAGAAAAACAATTTCCAAGAAAATCAATGAGGGAAGAAAGACATTTTTTACAGGATTCAGGTGTCTTCAAAATTAACAATTCCCTCTGGAAGGGTTTCTGTACTGTTGTTCTTTAAAGATGAGCTGACTACAGCATTCACCATTTTTCACCTTTCCCTAAATATAGAAAGAAACCCTCATGCTTCATTTTGATGATATTGCTCAGGTAGATTATATCAGAGGTTAGAGTCATAATTGAATGTTTCTTTCAAAATTAAATCTCACAGGCCATGTGTTTCCTCCATTAGTTATTGTGTATTAACTAATTTTATTTTCCATAGGTTTAAAGAGTTTGGCACTAGTGTTGTCAAAATAAACACACAAACCTGATACAAGTATGACCACATAAAATCCTGAATACCTAATAGTCAACAGTAATTTATGGAAATATGGTGATGAAGAAGATACAAGCTTGGCTTATCTTCTTTTTTCAAACATACAAGGTGTAATCATGGAAACAAGCAAATGCCACACAAAAAACAAATACTTAAAAATAAATAATTATATAATAATTTGTGATATATATACTCAAAAGTTAAATATCAGTAAAGCTGAATGGCTTATTTTCTAAAATACTCATTTCAAAGTATGTCTTCAATAATGCATTGAATTAGGAGACACGGTAAAGCGGTCATTTAAACTCATTAGGAATGGGGCAGTGCCAAAAGAAGTCTAGTAAATGAGATTGCACATAAAATATTTGGAAAACTGAGGACAATCATCTACCCACAGCCCAAAGTTAGTTTTAGCAAAAGAATATATACTTTTATGTAGAATTTCTCCATGAATTTTTAAAGCGATTTGCAAAAAGAAGTTATCAGTTCTCCACATTTGAAATATCTTCTCTTTATACACTTTTAACAAGAAACTTTGGTTGAAAGCAATTACTTTCGTGCGTACATACTGCAGTTACCTACATCATACCAACCAGATTACCAAAGAAAGTAAGCACTTGTCACAGAGGTACACTGGGAAGAAGTTGAATGTTGATTTTTGTAGTGAGAACTATGTTTAATAGTCATCTAGAAGTTAGCTGTGGTGGACAAAGGATGTAAGGTAAGGTGTTACAATAGGACAGATATTATGGAACAGTAACCTCTTGTACCAAGCAGAGTTCTAGAGAGTTTATTAAACAACAGAGTCATGTCAGAATAAATTCTTAAAACCAAGCTCTGAAACAGTTAACTAAGAGCATTACTTGATCACCAATTAGTACACATATTAATATTCAATTAAGGCAAGATAGGGAAGTTGAGGAATCCTGCCAAAGATGCATCTTTGGAAAATAATAAAATATTAAGTACATAAGTGTTTGTCAATGATATTTTCCTGATGATGTTAAGGATAGAACAACTATTTCTAAGCCTGCCTTAATGGGAGTTTGTGGAACAGAGGACTAACAATGAAAAATATAAAGTATTGGTTCAAGCAAAAAATCTGAAAGGTTTATATTTTGATGCTCACATTTTAAAATGAAGACTATATGTCAATGCAGAAGGAACTATAATAATTCTCTTTAATGCAGAGTATAGTGTAAAACCTTGTCTCCATTCATACAAAGTACTGAGTAATAAAAAAACAAGACTAGTGTGTATTTATCATTGTGTTCATCAGAGGTCAATGATGTTATCAACATGGATGTGTGTTTATTTGAAGTGTATTTACAAGACAGCACAAATTATCAGTATATGTAAATTAAAAAGCAGAATCTGGCCCTTTGTTTTACTCAACTGATAAAGTATTTGTCCCTAAGGGGAGTTTAATTCAACTATTTCCATGATGAAGTACCGTGTTGCTCTGCAGACCTTTTCTTTTTTGTGGTACTGGGGATCGAACTCAGGACCCTGTGCTTGCTAGGCAGGCGCTTATTCCACTGAGCTATAACCCCAGCCTCTACAGACCTTTTCTGATTGGAAATATGAAGGTGACAAATGATCACTCTCAAATCATAGAGAAAGTTTAGCTGTATATTCACAGTGATAGGAACATTTCAGAAATATGCCAAAACAACCTGGAATGTTAAAGAAGCAAATGTACTTCAAATGTCTATTACCTGTTACCTGAAGACTATAAGCTGGAAAGACGGCTGCCTGTGGAGTTTGGCAAACTTTCAACATTTCTTCATTCTCTTCTGGTCTATCTTTTCTAAAATATTTCAAGATGGAGCTGTTCACCCAAGAAACCATTTACATTCTCAGACCCTCTGTGTGAATGCTTCTGTGTAATCAACCTAATTCCCAAGAACATTTGAAAGGCGTGATGATGTTGAATATTTTAAACTAGATCATGATGCTGTACTGTGTTGCGATGCTGCAGCACCTTTGAAATTAGATTCACGGGTCACTAAAATTCATTATTTAAAGATTAGAAGCCTCCATAACAGATCTGCATTTTATAGATGAGGATATTCTATCAATCCAGACAAAGAAGCCTATTTAAAATTATAGAATGCTGCAAGCCGAGAAGAAAAGTGTATTGGTACTTTTAGAAAGTGTATCTGTCCTTCATAATGTATTTAATACGGATTATCTACTAACCTTTCTCTCAAATGAAGAATGGTTTCCAGACACGTTTGCAGCTTTCTCCAGGAACTGGACCTATCATCCTCATGTGATTCGGCCCCCCATTTATTACCTGGCGTTGAACCTCTGGCCACATTCCTGCGTTTCAGAGCTCTTCTCACAATCGGAGGCTCCATCTGTTGATCGCGCGTGGTTTGCCTCTGAAATGTCTTCTTCCTTGGAAACCAGATCCCACATTTTTGTTTACTACGTTGTCATTGCTTACATATTATCCTTCAGGAACATTTCTTTGCCACTGACCCCAAACCAGGTTAAACAAACTTCTAAAATGGGCAATTATCCTAATCTGGCCCTTCAAAAATACACATCTTCAATTGGGGTTATTATATTTCCTCAGGTCACTAAAATTGAAGAAGAAATTTTGTTTTATTAATGTCAGAGGCAGAAAATAACTGAGCTACCTCAAAAGTCACACAAAGCGTAAGGATATTTTTTTCAGTTGTCCTTTATCTGTTTTGTTCTCTGCTCTTAAATTGAAGCAGATCAGGATCTGAAATTGATTGACTATTTGAAGTTAGATGATGGAGCCCAGTGTTAGTTTTGCATTTTGCTCCTTGAGGCAGAAACTACAGATGCCTTTACTGATACAGGAGACCCCAGCGGACCTATGGAAGCCGTTTCTATCCCACAATAGCTCCTCCTACACTGCATAAAAATAATCAAGAAAGGTGTAGCTGGCTTAACTGCACTGCTGATGTCTGGTGGTTTGTTGAGGGGAACAGTTAATGATTAATTTTTTTTTTATATGTTGACCAATTTTGCATGCTTGTATCTGTTAATCTGAGCAACTTATGTGAAGACAACAATTTGCAGTCTAACAACCATTGGTGAATTCCTAAAATCCTGTCTAATGAAACTGTGTATTGTCTCTAATGTTCTTTTTAAATTATTATTTTCTTACTCCCTTTAAGTTTGATCAATCTTCTATTCTTACATTTGGTAATTTGAGCCGCTTCACTGAAGGTAACAATATGTAATATAACAACCACTGTTGGGGCTGGGGATATAGCTCAGTGGAATAAGTGCTTGCCTAGCAAGCGCAGGGTCCTGAGTTCGATCCCCAGTACCGCAAAAAAAAAAAAAATATATATAACAACCACTGTTAATCCCTATCTTTTGGTTTGAAACCTCATATCATTTTTAGTGTCCTTGCACTGTTTTGTTTGTATTTTGCTATTGTTCCTTTTTTTTTTTTTTTACTATTCTCTTTAAAATAAAGAAATGAAGAACAGTAAAGGTGTATGCTGAAATTTCAGTAGAGCTGCTGTTAGGTAGTATCTCCCTTCCCTGTTTGATACGAAGACTACTAAGAAAGAGTTACAAATATTAGACTTGTAGAGGTGAAAATATGGCTTCCTATAATAGAGAACTTTTGTAAATTAAGCTTTAGCTTCCATGAACATAGTAAATTTCATCACCTGAGCAAAGATAAATGGTCAGTTTTAAAACTGCTTAGGAGATCAAACCTTGTATGTACGTCTATGCTGACTATTGATTAAGAAACCATGGAAAAGTAGATTTCTTCTGGGAAGAGTTACTTGCAAAAGAAATCTGGGTGTTTTGAGATATACATGCCTCATTCTCTTAATATGTTCAGTAAGAATTTCTTCCCATGGAAAGACTAGTAAGGAAAAATGTTATTGAAGAAAACTCTAGAGCCTTTGAATCTCTTTCTTCTTTGAAATGTGAAGGAAACAAATTTTAAATCCCACAAAATATCCTTGCTATGATGTTTGACAAAGAGAACACATTCTAAATTGCACATATTCTTTGTCTCTCTGTGGATAATTGTTATTTTTTAGTTCTACTTATGAAGAGGGGACTAAGTGTGGTTTGAAGGATGTTCTATGAGGGATGGGATATAGCTCTGTGGCACAAGTTCCTACCTGGCAAACACAACATCCTGAGTTTCATTCCTGGTACTCCCCAAAAGAGAAGAACATTCTACAATGTTACTTATTATGAACATCTTACACTGTGTGTATAAGGTCTCGTGGTAGGGTAGAAATGCTTATATCTATTTAAAATTCTCATTGTTCTTCAATATTATAATGACTTTGCAGTGGTATATAACTACTCCTAACATTTTTGTTACTTCATGTTTGGATTACATAGTGATTAGATTCAGCTTGGAGGTTTGATACTGACACATATCAGATCTTGATCATTTGTTCTCTCCACAGCCCCCTCCTCCACCTTTCCATTTTCTTCAACTTCACATCCTCTTCCCATCTCTGCTCCTTTTGAGCAATTTGGGCAAATTTGGACTCCAGATGTCATTCTTTGTAGTGTTTCCTTTGTCTGTTGGTATTTTCCAATTTGGACTCCATTGTCTCCCTTACTTTCCTTACATTACTCCATACTTCAGCAATTTTTTAGTTTAAACAAAAATTTCCGTAACACTTTTTTGCAATAGCAATACACTGGATAAAACATTGATGTAATTTCCTCCTACCACTCAACATATACCTTTCACTACACAAACAGATGAGCTTCAAAATAAATCTTTGAATTATGATATGAGGTAACAAGTACTTTAGAGATCAAGTAGATTTATTTTTCAGCTTGCAAATATAGAAAATTAGGCATAAAGAGAATGAGACTTTTCCAAAGAAATGGGCTATTTACTGTTAATACAAAGATTCATAGGTATTTCTGGAATATGCAACTGGCTAGAATATGCTTGCTCTTGTTTTTTACTTTTTCATCATTCTAAATGTGTGATAAACACCCTAACATTACTCAAATATAGTCTTGTGCATATAGTCTTGCTGCTTCCTATAAGGGACTCTGCAGAAATTGATTAAAATGTTCTCTGAATTTTCCACGGCTTATATATCAGCGGAGAAGTTCTTAGTGCTCTGCTACATTTTACTTTTTGGTGCCAATAATCACATATTTTCCCCCAAACAGTCTCTAAATCACAGCTGATCAACATAAAAAATGTTAGTTTTTAATCAATTATCATGGCCCAATTATATCACTCTTAAGTCCTAAGCCTTTCTGATAACCATATCAACTCTCCTGCAGTTTTGGTACAGTTTAATGGACTTCTGCATGAAAATAGTTTATATTATTCATGCAAAGCTAGATTCTTGTGTTGCATTCCGAGGTTATTGACAGGAATGCTAAGTCTTCGCAAAGTTCTGGTCACTTTGTTTTCCTCCTTGTTGACCCCATGAAGGAAGAGAGTAGGTGGCTTGAAAGAGCATCACCAGCAACTGGTGCTGAGCGATGTCACCCTTATACGGCCGTCTCCACGCAATATTCACATGCTACACAGGACTGTAATACAGGGTGGACGACACTGACGTTCATATATGTTTATGTATGACACATAGAGTTACATTTCTAAATACTACTTCATTTGGGAAACATCTTTAATAAATCCTTAAAGATATGATTAAAATCGTCAAAGTAGAAAACCGTTGCAGCCTATCACTTCCGCCCCAGCATACATTTCTGTCTCTATTTCTGTAGGCACAATAGTATAGATTTCACTTACATTTCTGCTTGGAATTAGTAAGTCATGGCAAGAAAGGACTGTAAGGCATGGTCTCTGCCTGTAAGCATTTCAGATGTGACATGAAGAACGATCAAATGAGGAAGCTCTATATCGCTAGCATTTTTTCAGTTCATGCCCAGTTCTGCTTCCAGTCATATAACCCTTCTGTACAATCATGTGCCCCATGAGAGCATTTTGTTCAGTGATGGGCCCCAATGCTGCATCTATAGCCCCATAAGTTTATACTCCTTAGTGAAGTTGTAGATGTCTCAGTTTGTTTATGTGCATACTAGGATGGTCACGCAAAGACAAAATTCTCTAATGATGTGTTTTTCATAACAATGGGTAGCCACCCTTCAGGGATGTATGACTCTAGTCTAAACCCAACTGTCTCTGAGTTTTCTCCTGCTAGTCTTTTCTAGGATTTTTATTTGCATTTTCCCTCAACCATCCCATAGACAATGCTCTGGCCAAGTTTATCAACATCTATGTTGTCAATTCCGAGGGTGAAGTTAAAGTCCTTGAAGTTGGCACCAGGAGTGCTTGACACAGCTGATCTTGCTTTTACCATACACTTTCTTTAATGGGCTTCCTAGAAACTATCCATACCCCACTAACTCTTCCCAGTACCATTTATTGTGCCTTCTCTGTTTGTTATCAGTGGGACTGCGTGATACCACTGTTGCTATTTATGAGCCACCCCACAACTCAGTTCTAGTAGCTCTTTTCTAATCTCATTAACTTTCCTACTGCATTGCTTTTCACAACACCTACGTACTCGTGCGGGTGATTCTCAAATTTATTTCTCTTATGAAGTCTTTTCCTTTCTTCTCTAGAACCTTATGTTTATTAGGTAAATAATGATTAAATTCATCCAAAAACCTTTGCCAATACTTCAGTTACTGCTATAGTTTGTGTCTAGATGTCCCTCCAAAGCCTCATGCAGTCATGGTGGTGGATTCTAGAGTTTTTATTGATTCATGGCCCAATGCTGGGCTTATGGAGGTGAGTGCTATCCCCGCCCTGGGCCATGCAGTCTGTATACAATATAAGGGAAAAATGAGGCTTGCTCTTCCTGCTGCTCCTCCCTGTTTGGTCTTGCTGCTTTTGATATTTTCTACCACTATAAACTTTTGCCCTCTGTCCTGTGCCACTCTGCCTTGGAGCCAGCTGAGTATGGACTGAAACCTCCACAAACTGTGAGCTAAATAAACATTTCCTTCCTAAATTTGGGGCATTGGGTATTTTGTCTCAGTAATGAGAAAAAAGTAACTAAGAAAATTACTAAAAAATTTAACAAATAAATTTTCCATCTTCCTTAAATGTATCTTTCTTAAAAATATTTCCTCTCCATGTTTTTCTGAAACTCAGTATATGGCACTACCAATATTTATCAAGACAAAATTATGGAATTATCCTGAGGTACCCACCCATTTTGCTTTATGTGCTATATGTAATTTTCTAGAAAAATGTGTGTTCTCTACTTTCAAAATACAAGTTGTAATCAAAATATATGGTGAATATTCAAATCTTAAAATTTTACTAAAGGAATTGGGAAGTAGTGGTGCATCCCTGTAATCCCAGCACTCAGGAGGCAGAGGCAGGAGGATTTCTGGGAGTTGGAGGCCAGTCTGGGCTATATAAGTGAGTTCAAGTTCAGACTGCACTACATTGTGAGACTCTGTCTCAAACAACAAAATAAATAAATAAAATTTTAGTAAAGTAAAAAGCACATTACTTTTACACACCCTGCAATGAATGTAAATATTTGCTGCAAACACATATTAACACACGATGGAGATAAAAGAGGAAAAATTGTATTCAAAATTTTGAGAAATACCACATTACCTTAATCCCCCTCATAACACTCCACCTTTCTTTGCTTTGAAAATACATATCCCATCATTCCTGCTACTTTTTGAGGCAGTTCAAAGTCCTCTTTCATGGTAATCTTTAGAAGTTATGATCAAAACTTGGGGACTGCTGCTGCCAAGTATCACCGATAGTGAGGTTGTGCTGTGACATTACCGGGATGGGTTCCTCTCCGTCTTATTCACCCAGTCTGATGTCATGGGAATTCCGGGTCTTGCCAAAAGTCCCAATGCCCACGAAAAGGCTTTGGAATCGATTTAGGAAACAGAGGCAGCCACTAGCACACAAACACTCTAAGGGAAGAGGACTTCCAGAACTGCTTCAGTCAGGCACAAGAATGACGGGGTAAACGTGCTGGACGTGAGAGCAGATACATCGAGGGAAATTATTGCAATATATCCTTCATTATAATACATTCTTCACAACTTAAGTATTTACTTTTTTTCAATCATGTATACTATATATAGAAAAAATCATTCTCTATTCATACAACAAAAAAAAGTTTGAAAATGGCACCAGCTTGTAGTACCTATTTCTCAAAGGATAAAAGTCAATGAATCTGTAATGAAGACATAATCTTATGCAATCTAAAACTATTGTGCATTTCTAATTTATTCATTCCGTCTTTTGTTCATGGGTCTAAAATTATTTTGTAAATAATTTGTAGTTATTTTGTGGTAGATTCCTGCTTTAGTTACTTTTCTCTTGTTTCTGTGACAATATACCTGACTCTCACAATTAAGTAAGGAAAGGTTTATCTAGCTCACAGTCTGTGGAAGTTTCAGTCCATAGTTGGCTGGCTCCAAGGAAGGGTGACATAAGGCAGAGGGTAACAGTTCATGGCTGTGGAAAATAGCAAATCAATAAGAGAAAAATGGGAGGAACATGAGCAAGCCTCTTTCCCTCCCTTATATTTTATGCAGGCTACTTGCTGCAGGGTGAGTGTAGCACTCATACCCATAATCCCAGCATTGGACCATGAATCAATCAAAAACTCTAGAAGCCCACACCCATAACTGCATGAGGCTTTGGGAGGACATCTAGACATAAATGATAACAATCCCTACATTCAGGGGAGGATGACAGGCTAAAAATTTATGCTTTTCAATTACTATAATAAAGTTATGGTATTTTGTCTTCTAATTAACTGTATTACAAAGTCCCCTGGGAAAATGGAGCAGAAGTAATGGGCTTGAAGTCTTGGGGTACACAAAGTCCTGTCTGCTGCTTTCCTACAGTCTTCTGAGGAGATTCTGTACCTTTCACTGCACCTCTCACACCAGCAACCCACCATGGCCCCATACTCAAGTTGGGTCTTGGGTGAATAAGAGAGGACAGTTAATACATTAACTTCAGAAGTGGGACCAAGAAGCCTGTAATATTGTGTTATGGTTTGTGCCTGCATGTCCTCCCAATTCCTCATGCAGCCCTGGGGCGGGCTTTTAAAGTTTTAATTGATTGGGGGTGAGTGCTACCCCTGCCCTGGGGCGGATAGTTTGCATATGTAAGGAGAGGAAGAGGCTGCTTGCAGCCATTCCTCCCTTTTGGGCTTGTTGTTGTCCTCTGCCATGTGCCACTCTGCCTTGGAACCAGCCCAATATGGACTGAAACATCCACAGACTATAAGCTAAATAAACCTTTCCTTCCTTCATTTTGGGCATCAGGTATTTTGTCCCAGCAATGGGAGAAAAGTCACCAAGACAGATTGGTATCTATCGAATAGGTATCTTGTGCCCAAGGGAATGTGGCAATAAAAAGCACAAAAACAAGTCATTTGGTCTCTTTTAAATTCATTCCTGTTTTTGCTATTTTGATGGCATTGTTTCTTCAGTTCTCAGTTCTATTTGGATAATTAGGGCTTTAGAGAATCAAGATAGAAGAAAATAAACATTATTAAATTATGATAGTGTGGCAAGAGTAATAAAGAGTAAACATCCAGGCGTGGTGGTACATGCCTGTAATCCCAGCACTCAGGAGGCTGAGGCAGGATTAAACATTGTGAGCTTGAAACCAGCCTAGGCTACAAAGTGAGCTCCAGGCCAGCCTGAATTGCATAGCCAGATCCTGTCCCCAAAACACAAACATAAACAAACAAACAAATAAATAAACATGTTCATAATTGTTTCATATAACATTACACACGGACAAATAACTTCATTGTGGTTGCTTTTTTATTTCAAAACTAAAATCATTATTGAAATTTCTTCAGCATGACTTAGTACGAGACTCAGAAAGTTGGGATACATCTGGAAACCCGTCCTTGGCAGTTGCACAAAGAGAGACTTTTCAGCTATCAACACCACCATCAATATAATGTGAAAAAATAAAGACACATACAGCCTGTTTGAAGCCACTGCCTCACCATGTACTTACCAAACAGTGTTTGCCAGTTACTCTTTGCGGTGCTGCAACACAGCCATGGATAAAACAGAAGGAAGATCCCAGATGCACAGAAAAGAGTAAAACTGATGACCAGAAGAAGGCAACCTTTGGAATGAGAGCTGAGAGAAACTAAATACACAGGACATGCATAGAAGGAAATCTGCTGAATAAAACAAATCACACAGCACTTCCACAATGACTCACTGCCTTGGGGAAACACAAAGCAAAGCACAAAAAAAGCAGGGAAAAATCACCGAAAGCTGCAATCATAACAACTGTGAGAAGAAAATAATACTAAGAAAGAGAAACTCAGTATATTGTAATAAAATTGATCTCATGCAGCATGAAAATTAGATTTCCCAAGAAGCTAGAGAGTAAAAGACAAATGTTGACAAACAAAATGATGGGCAAGGATTCATCATCCATTTTCAGTAGTAGATTTTCATCTAATTTTTCAAGTAGATGTCCTTAAATGACCAAAGTTACAGAATAAAAGCAAAATTTAACTGGCTAATCAATATATGTATATTCAATCTGCAATGAAAATGTGAGTCTTTTACTTTATCAAAATGTAGTGTAATAAGCAACTTTATTAAAAAAGTCATAACAGCACCCAGGACAGGCTGGGTCCTAGGCACATAGCTGCACACATGCTTTCGGCAGGTGGACCAACCTGAAACCAAGACACCCAGGACAGCCAGTCCTCGGAGTGTAGCATAATCAGTGAGAGCAGCAATGAGGAAGTGTCTGAAGCAGCAGTGAGGAGCCAGCAGTTGGTCTCTGGGGACCTCCACCAACAGAAGACCAGGCCCGGCCTCCACATGCAGAGGCCAAGGTCAGCTCCACACCCAGCACAATTCCTATGGCAAACTTGGCTGTAGAACATAATATATTTCTGGGATTTGATATGGACACTGTGACAGAACTGTAAACACCAGAGGTATTTTACTGCTTTATTCCCCCTTGCTTGAGGGATCGCCTATCCCTTTCCTGTCTGGCTGGAAGTCATCTTGTTGTGTCTTGTATTTTGTGGTTATTTTTGCAGTCGGTATGTTTTTTTCTTTTCTCTCCTCTCTTTACCAGTCTACTTTATTTTTCTTTCTTTTCTTCCTTTCTTCTTCATTCTCCTTGTCTTTCTTCCCTCTTTTTTTCACTGTTTAGGTTTCTTAACTATTGTAATGGCTGATATATTGTGTCAATTTGAGAAGTTTAGAAATTTAACTAAGTGACTCAGCAGGGAACCACGGTCCTCACTTTGTAAACATTGTCATCCTGCGCAAGACGAGGCCATGAAGGTCACGTGACTGCTACGTGGGAAGCCTGCTTACAGTGTAAGGGAGGAAGAGAGGCTTGTTCTTACCCTTTTTGCTCTTGCTGCTTTTGTTGTCTTCTGCTACCTTGAACTATTGCCCCTGTACCATGCTACCCTGCTTTGAAGCCGGCTGATTACAGGGTGAAACCTCCACAAACTGTGAGCTAAAGTAACCTTTCCTTCCTTGAGTGTCGGGTATTTTGTCCCAGCAATGAAAGAAAAGTATGACAGAATTTGGTATCAGAGAAGTGAGGTCATTGCTGTAAATATACTTGACCATGTGGTTCAAAAGCCTTTAGGAATGGCTGGTGGGGAGAGTTTAGAAGGGTTTGGAGATGTTGTCTGAAAGAATATAGACAGAACAACTTTGACTGTGCTGCGTAGGAGATTCCAATCAGAGCTCAGAAGACCAGAAGGCTGATAGACCTCCTGCTGCTAAAGACCAGGTTTTTGAGGCTTCATATGGGAAGAAGGACTGCTCCGGGGCTGAACTCCAGATGATGTGTGCTGTGGCCTGGCAGAACGCTTGTCTGTATTTCGCTTCTATCCAGAGACTTTGCCTGAGACTGAGAGTAAAGGCGGTGGACTAATTCAATTGTCAGAATATATTTCAAACAGTTGAATGTTGAAGCTGTGGCATGGTTACTGTCGGAGGCTCTTAACCAGATTTATGTTGAAAATCAAGAGCAAAGGGCCCAGAAAGGAAATTTAAAACGTGAATTTGGCCCCAAAAGAAGCTCCAGTAAAGCCATGGAGGACAAAAGTAGAGCCAGGGCGATCTCCACCGCTGAGAAGGACACTCTACCGGAAAGGACGGCCTGGGGCATCGCGGGGAGGAGCAAGTCTCCGCCCTTTGAGGCCTCAAAACTGCAAACGTGAAAGACTGCACTGACAAGCAAACCAGAGGGCACCACGGTCAGAAATGGCAGCAACACAGAGAACTTGTTCCTCGGAATTGGATTCAGAGTGCCCAGAAATCCGCGCACTCAATCCCTACAGCCAAGAGAGGGGGAAGCCTGGCTACTGCTCCAGCTGGCAGCAGACCTGGGTATCATCCACATGGTGCAGCTTTTAGGTACATGCAGAGAGCAAGAGTCATGGGGTTAAGAAGGACTCCACCTCAATTTCAGAAGGCCTGGCAGGCCAGGCAGTGTGCCCCTGAGAGGGAAGTGTGTGAAGTGGTGAATGATAAGACAAAGGTGTGCCGGAGACCATAGAAGTTTGGAAAAGCCAGGAATGTGAATCATTTAAAGAAAGCTACAAGGAGATGGCAAAGTAGGCATAGGAGAGAAGCTGTAGAAACTACAGCCACTACAAGTGCCACAGAGGTGGAATTATTCAAGCCCTTTGCAGCTCACAGTGTGCCACGGATTGCTTCAGATGATGGACATGGAACTACAGGACTTAATGTCGGCCCTGATGGTGCCGTTATTTTGTATCCCCTGTTTGTAGCTTTTGGAATGAAAATGTTTATGTTGTGCCATTGAATATTGGAAGTGTTTAACTTTTCATTTGTATAAGGGCTTGCCGCTGAGTTTGCCTAACATCTGGAGACTTGATACTTGGCTTTTTATCAATGCTGGAACTGTTAGGACTTTGGCAACTCCTGAAGATGGATTAAATATCTTTTACATAAAGGGATAGGCATGAGTGTTTGGGGAACCTGGGACAGAGTGCCATGGTTCTAATGCAATATGTTGATAGACTTAATACTGATTTTTGTTAAACCTGTGTTATAATGTTCAAATTGTGAAACATATAAGCATGTTTTTGTCTTTTGAAACAGGTTTAAAGAAATCTGCCTGTCAAGCTGACAAGGGCAAATTGTAAGTGTTGATACATTGTGTCAATCTGAGATGTTTACAGGTTTAAGTGACTGTGCAGGGGACCAGAGTCTTTACTTTGTCAACACCCTGAGTCTGGTCAAGAAAAGGGCATGGAGACTGTGTGAGTGTCACACCCTTCCCCTGGTGTGCGCAGCCTGCTTACAATGTAAGGGAAAAAAGAGGCTTATTTTTCCCCCTTTTTGCTCTTGTTGCTTTGCCTGTCTTGTGTGACCTTGAACTGTTGCCCCTGTGCCTTGACATCCTGCCTTGGAGCCAACTGATAACAGACTGAAACCTCCACAAACTGTGAGCTAAATACACCTTCCTTTCCTTAATTTGGGGTGTCTAGTGCTTTGTCTCAGCAACAAGAGAAAAGTAACTAAGACACCTATCATTTTCACTTTTCTCTATTGATCCTCTCTCTCTTTCCTCAACTACCTTTTGAATTTAAACTTTCAAGTTAACAAACATTATCTCTTCCCTTCTGATTACTCCTTCACATTCTGTTTCATTATTTCCCTCCTACATTCTCCAGTTTCCAAAAACTTGGGTGATCATCCATTGACATCCAGCTTTGACTCTTCTATATATGACCTCATTCATCTGTCCCCTACTCATTTACCACGTCCTCACACAAAATGTCACTTCACTAAGGGGAAAATTACTGCATACAAGTACTTGGTATGTGATTGATTATTTTATGTAACTTTAGAGTTTGCTCTGTGGTGGGAGGGAGCAGGTTAACGATTACTAGAGTTTATCATTAGGTAAGCTATACTTGAAAGTACTGTTATTACTAACTGTACTACTTTAGCCAGGATATCTTACTCAATGTTATAATCATTTTTCTCCCATGTATGATGATTCTAGGATGGTACCAGGTAATAATCACCACCACAACCCAATACCAAATGACTGGGTGCTGAGCCAAATTGGAACTTTGCATCCTTCACAAATTGGAAAGGTAGAGGACAGCCCTGAAGAACACATATCGCCTATGGAAGCCTCAGTACTAGTGATAAAGCTATGTATCACGATGAATCAGAAAGCATCAACATAAAAAACAGAATAAAATTTAAAACGAGAAAATAGAAAATTACAAGATATGGGAGCAAAACGCAGCCATAGGCCCCATCCCAACCAGGACAAGCCCAGAGCAGAAAGAGACAGACAAAATTAGAAGTCAAATGCTGAAACTTTCTGAAATGATAGGAAAAAAGTGGAAAAAACAAATGAAAAAGGCTAGAGAGAAAATAATCTCTCAGATACCAAAAGAAATGTTGCTTAAAATCAAAGATATTAGAGAAGACAGAGATAAAATAATAGATGAACTCATAAAAATGATGGAAACAAAAAAAATTCCCAATGTAAGAAATAAACAGAATCCATAAAGTAGGTGCAAACAGAAAGCCAAGAGATTTAAAAACCCCATGAAACTATACAGATTATATAGAATGAAGATCATAGAATTTCAAATCTTAGAGACAGAACTGCAGTTTGTGAAAATGAGAACAAAGTTATCTTAAAAATAGAAAGAGACCATGAAAACTAAATCCAATAGCTACAAGATGACACAAAGAAAAATAACATAAGGTTTATTAGAGTCAATAAGAAAGCTGAAGACAACACAAATGTCACAAAAACACACCAACTCTTCATAGAATTTAATGATGGCATAAAACTTCACAAGCATGGATGAAGAATTTGACATATGAATAAATGAAGCGTATAGAACTCCAGACAGCCATACCCCAAATAAAACTATACTGAGGCACATTATAATCAAGATTCCAGAAATTCAGCATAAGAATAGACTATTAAAATCTGTTAGAGAAAAGAAACAGATCACATATAAAGGAAAACCCATCAGAATCACAGCAGATTTCTCAACACAAACCCCAAATCAAGAAGAGCTAGGAATGAAGTATTTCAAGGCCTGAAATAAAACAACTTCCATCCCAGATTGATGTACCCTACAAAACTGTTTTTCAAAATTAATGGAGAAATATGATACTTCCATGGCTAAGAACAACTGAAAAAATTCAGGACCGTCAAACCAACCATACAAAGACTAATGAAATATATTTCAGAAAGAGACAAAAATGACCACAATTCCAAAAACAACATCAGAAAGAAACCACTAAGTAGTGCAAACAATTAAAGTGGAAAAACAGGGAACCAACAGCAGTAAAATACCATGTCAAATGTAAACTAGTAAATATCTGTTAGAATGATCAATGTAAATAACCTGAACACACCAATCAAAAGAAACAGACTGGCAGAAGGGACAAGAAACAAGATCCAAGAATATTCTGTAAAGAAAAAACACATTTAACTCCAGAGGAAATTCAAAGACTGAAAGTCGATGGATGGAAAACAATCTTCTAGGCAAAAAGAACACAGAAAAAAAGAAGGGGTAGCCATTATGCTTTGGGACAATGTGAATTTCAAATCAAGAATGATCAGCAGAGGTAAAGAAGGTCACTACATACTTGTTACGGAAAAGCTTCAGGAGGAAGAGACAAAAATCATTAATATCTATGCAACAAAAAGGGGCACATCCAACTATACAATGTTAATGAGAAAACGATTTTTAAGAGACAGGAAAAATGAAATAAGCAATAGCATACTTGGGAGAATACAGCCTTGTCACAAAGAGATAGGTGAACTAGACAAGAATCAGCAAAGAAATAAAGAAACATCAGAACTGAAACAAATGTGCTCAACTGGGAACAAATATACTCAGCAGAAGTTTTCCAACTGTTCCACCAATCAGCATAGGAATACACATTCTTCTCAGCTGCACACGGAATGTTCTTTAAAATAGACCATGTACTAGCTCACAGAATATGCTTAAGTAAATGCAAAGGAACTGAAATTATCCCTTGCATATTATCTGAACATAGTGCAAAGAAATTGGAAATTTGCAATATTTTTATACAATGTGGTACTACTCAGGTATAAGGAAGGATATTTGAAACTTTTAAATGGGTGCTACTTAAAAACATACTCATAAATGAAATAAATAAGTCTTGCATTTGTAAACATCTTATTGTCTCCCTAGTGTAAGTAGCTAACAATGTAAATAAGACCCAAACTGACCAATAGATATTGTGAAATGAGGAGAAAGTCTTCAAAGTAAAGAGAAACTTGAACTGTGGAAAGGAGGAAAAAGGAAGGGATATGGTAAGGTAAATATGTAAACAAGACACTTAAGATAGCTATACTATTAATTTCTATTAGCTCATTGTGAATAAAAGTTTGTGATTATATCACTTCATCAGTTTTTCATGTCTGTATCTTATAGTCTGAGCAACTACTTTGAAAATAAGAATAAGTAATGTACTAACCACTGTTACTGTCCTATCTTGGTTTGAAATTTTGTGTCATTATTTTTTTTTATTTTAAAGAGAAAAAAACACTAAAAACAATGACACATTGTTATAAATTATAAATACTGTTCCTTAAAGTCTCTGTCTCTCTTTCTGTCTCTCTCTGTCTCTCTCTCTCTCTCTCTCTCTCTCACACACACACACAAACACACACACGTATTTAGAGAAAGAATGATCTACTGTAGTAAACTCACAACTGGTGGTGAACTTATAAGAGCTAGCTGGACTTAAAAGGTGCGGGGAGTGGGAGGCCCCGCCTGAGGATTGTTGCCAGACGCTTAAGAGGCAGAACTGGAGAAATTAGGCCCTTGGGAGGCATTATTGAAAGCTCTAGGTCATCAGCTGGACTCATGCAGGGCATTTCCTTGGGATCTAGGCCCTCAGCAGGCTTCTTGGTCTATAGTGTATGGACAGATTTCCTGCAACCACTTGTATAGGATTCTTTGGGTGACTATTATAACTAATCTTATAAAATATGTGTTCTGTATTATATTGCTCCCCTTGCAACATCCCCCAAACCATAACATCTATGTTGCAAAAAGCTGAAATTTTCTTCCCAAATAACAGCAGTTGCTTTAAAACTTCAGTGTAGTCTATATGAATATTGGGATTTATTTCCTTTCATTATTGAAAATATTACTAGATTCAGATTTGCCCTTCTTTTGATTGTGATATACGAACTGTGGAAAAAATACATAGGTAAGCTTTTGGTCAGAAGCTCATTGTGCTGGAGAATGAATTATTATCAGATAACTGAACAATTTATTAAAGCAATAATGAAAGAAGACGAATAAGATCAACAGTGAAGCCCTTATTCTCTTATCGAGAAAGTACAAGCAAGGGGCTAGGGAATGTGTAGAATTCCATTTACATTAGGTTCACAGAATTCCAGTCTGATGGAAAGACAAAGATGACTTAGCATAAATGTCAGGTTTGCCATTTGAAGGGACTCCTGCCGTATTATGGACTCTTGGGTGGACTGGGGGAGGGGAGGGAAAAAGCTAGGAGAGAAAGAGTACTGGGCACTGAGGAATGGTGGAAAAATGCACCTTGAGGTTTCTCCCCAAGGAGCGCTCTGGGAGATGCCTAACGCTGTTCCCTGAAAGCCCTGTGTAAGGACACCAAGGGTTCAAGGCATAGCTCTGGGAATGGAAATACGCATAGAACTATTCCTGGTCAAGTGGGCCAAAGTTCTTGATGTCAGTTCTTTTCAGAGCCTTTGATGCACTAAACACCCAGTCTCATAGAAGAAGTGCAGCTTTCCCTTGTAACGCTATCTAGTTTCATAATTTTCCATGGCTGGTGAAAACTAACATAGAAATATTTAACTAGTCTCCTGACAATTTTTAAAATTAAGTTAATTATAAAAATCTAGAAAGAACTTCAACAGCCATAAAATATTGTGAAAAAAAATAAAATTTGTAGGAATCTCTTTTTCTGTAGTGGTGTATATTCAATTTTTTAAAAAGGAGCATTAGATTGGTATATAATACCCATATTTTAGAAGTGTTTCTATTAACGAATTCTGTATTTAATTTTATGAGTTTTATTATATAATACAATGTGTACTTAATGGGAATATAAATATTAACAAAATTTTAAAATTTTAATGTGTATTATGTGTATAATAAACATGAAAATTTTGAACATCAACATTTTCAGTCTTCGCATGGGAAAACGGCATGTTTTATACACAAGTATCACTTGTACTGATGGCGTGTGTTTGCCTTTTTGTCTTTTTGGGTAGAACATGCTCAACATCTTGCTAATTTGCTGTTTTGTTAGAAGGCTTTATATTACACAATGTATGCTTCATAGAAAAATAAAATATCAATTAAATAAAGTGTTAAATTTTCAATATGTGTTGAGTTTTTCTAATGAACATACACATTTCCGGTATCAACATTTTTTGTTCATAAAACTCTAAGAACTAACAAGAGAAATAAATTGCCATATGAACTACAGTGAGAATAGAAATAAAACTCTACTACAAAAAGAATCTTTACTTCAACTATGATTCCTAAGGCAGTTTTCAAAGATGAAAACAATGTTCCGTGCACAAGTATTGCTTAAATTTATACCGTGTGCTTTGTCTCTTTTCATAGAATCCATGTGATGTCTTGCTATTCTTCCCGTTTTCTTAGGAGGCTCTTGTGACGGTTAATTTGTTTTCATCAGTCTGCTCCATAATTATTTTGTGGATTTCTTTGGGTAAATACACATTGCTTTTCCTCTCTTGTGATCGTTTATCAATTCTAAGCCAAATCCTCTTAAGAAAATTTTCCCTACGTATTGCACTTGGTTTTTTCTTTTTTTTTTTTTCAAACTAAGAAACTGTTTATAAATAACATGTTTAGGATTGAGTAAAACACAACTATTGGCCAATGCTTTATATTTCAAGTGATGTCATAGTTGCCAACAATATCCACCCTCTCATTTTGTTGTAAAACGTGACCAGTTCTGGCTTCTTTTGTGTTGCAGATGAGTCTTTTGTTGTTGTTGTTTTCTTGACACCAAAATCTTGCCATGTAGTGCAGGCTATACTTGAGGTCAGTATGCGACGCAGGCTGACTTTGAACTCATCAGATCATCTTGCCTCAGTCTCTAGGGTGCTGAAATTACGGGGTGGATCACCAAGCCAGATTTCACTATCAGTCTTATCACCATGGTGTAATGTTGACAGCATCAATGTTACTTTGTTTTTCTTTTTTGGATACCAGGCCAATGTTATATTCTTCTGAAGTGAAAAGATTGTATTAGACATTCTTTATTTTGAGCTTATAACATTTTTTCAGGAGTCTCAGCTTTCTTCTTGGGAATAATTTCTATGATATTCAACTGGCATTCTTTGAGCAAGTATAACATCTGTGAGTAACTAGTTAACCAATTGTGAATGTGACATTTTGGTTATATTTTGAAATAGGTGCAACACGTCTCTTCACAAAATCGTAAGGTTTATTATTGTGCAAATAAAGACCAAATGGCTGGATTCCAGGGTAAATTTCCAAATTAAAAGTGTAAAATATCTTTGCATCAACCAGATCCATATATTTTATACTATATTTGAAAGGTTTATTTGGTGCATATAGGTGAAAGCTGCAACAACCATGAAATGATCCAAGTTCTTTGTCAATTGTCAAGTATTCCGTGTATAAATTGCTTGACAGTTCAAAATAAAGCTTTCAAAATGAACAAATAGCAGCCAAATTGTCATTTTTTCTTTTCTTTCTTTCTTTCTTTCTTTCTTTCTTTCTTTCTTTCTTTCTTTCTTTCTTTCTTTCTTTCTTTCTTTCTTTCTTTCTCTTTTGTCATCAAAATGTAGGCAATTTTGAAGGAAACCAAATCTCTTGAGTGTCATTATTGTCCCAAAAATTTCAACACCATATTTGTCATTTCTCCATAAATCTTTTAGATTCTGATGAGTACAATAATAAAATCGTGCTATGAGGGTTTTTAGTTCAGATAGTGAGGTGTCATGATAAATGTTTTGGAGTTTTACTATTGGTGCAAATAGGATGTTTTCCTTGCATTTCATTATTAGTGTATTTCAGAACATCTTTTAGCACATCATCCATCAGAAACACCTTCCAACCTAGAATCGGTGCTGGCGTTTCATCCTAAAGTCTTCACTCCCAGCAAGGACCTGATAACATTTCCCAACTTAGTTCTAACATTGGATTATTCAGGTATACATGACCATTTTGCAGCATTTCAAATAATCAAATACTATATCATTGTTTTCTTTCTCATCTGAATAAAACTCTTCCTTCTGTAGTTCTCTATCTATCATTTCTTGCTCCATCTCACTATCACAACGTCCTTTGCTTATACGATTCAGACCATCTTTGGTAGCCAATCACCCGCTGACTCACTTCAAGCTCCTCCCACAGTTGTAGAAGTGGATTATCATGTGACATTATCTGGAACTGGGCTAATTCTACAAGAATAATCAAATAAAACGTTTAATAAAACAAATTATGAATGCTCAAAATACAACAGGTGCATACACTTTGCAGTTTGTCTACCAAGTGGGCAAGCACACCAATTCCTCCAGCACAGCTGTGGAGACACATAGCTGTCTCCTATGATGCTAAAATAAATACTTTACTAGAAAAGTATGGTGTGGGTGTCTGTCACCCAAGAAGAGGGACTAGTGGTTTTAACAAATCAAAATGTTTCACATTTTACCTTGTGATTAGGAGTATGTTCTTCAAATATTTAAAATGTAGTTTAGAGATTCTTTTTAGACCATGAAGGCAGTCATTCTCTTCACGGTTTAGAAAAGAGAATTAAGTAAGAATTAATTATTTATTACCTCAGCCCATGTATTACCTATTTGAAATTTCCATGGGAAGACCACAGGCATCTCATATATAATGTAGAAAATATAATATATAATGTGACTGGCTCTTATTTCCTATCTCCTACTTAGGTGACCAAATTCACTCAAGAATCTTATAGCAGAAATTAAGTCCTTAAAAGATTAACTTCCTAATCACTCATGTTCAATACAGGAAAATGTTTTAAGTTTTACTTTCTTAATAATCAGCTTCTTAGCCACTGTTCAGATTTTTTCCAGTATAGACTCATCTCCCTTTATCCATCTCTAAACAGTTATTGGCATAATGCAAATCTGATTGTGTCATCCTCCATCTCCCAATCTGCCTAATTCCTGTTAATATCTTTCCACAGTTGTTAACACAAAGGAGAACAGGTTCTACAGGACCCATCTGCTATGAAACTTTATAGACTCGTCTCTTCATAGCTTTACTGCACATCTAAGACATTAAAGTATTTCCAGTGCCTCAGATATTTTTTGCTTCTTCTTATTCAGGGTACCATACATTCCATTGTTTGATCTCTCCCATTTCCATTGCAACTGAAGTCAGAGAATTGAGTATGAGACTAAACTATAACTTTTCTTTATACAGTACCACATTTATCAATTTACTTGATTACTGACTATTACTCTTGAGACTCTTGTTCCAAGTTGGCTATCACTCTGGCTTGCATGTTTTTCATCTAGCTATATTTCATTAAAAGGTTGGCATAATATTTTTGGAATGGATAAATCAACTTGAGATCTACTCAAATCACCTCTAATGTGTATATCAGAAGGTAGCATAAAAGCCAAGATAGGATAAAGGAACTAAACCATAGACAAACTTGGGTGATACTGCATAACACCGTATACATTTTCAACAATCCAGCATGTTCGGTGTCATGTTATATTCAGAGAAAATTAAGGAAAATGTACACACACACTGTATTCAAATGTTCTGTTGTTTTTATTCTAAACCTGTGTCAATGACAGAAATTACTTGAGATAAAAATTATAATGTGAGGACAATACTTTAAAAATTCTCATGACTACTTATTTCACAAAAACAATCTTGAATATATTTCAACTATATTTAAGTTATTGTTCCTTTGAAGAAATTCTTTTCAAGATTTGAATAAATCTTTTCTCATTAAAGCTATAAATATCAGGAAGACTTTTAGTGTAGATAAGTCATCATTAACAGAAGATTAATTCCAGATATTGCTGTAGACTCATTGTGAAGTTGAAGGAAGTTTTTATTGTTTGTTGAGCTCTGTAAGGTGACTTTATGATGAATACAATTAATCATGCTAATAACTTACAAGTTTTAATTATTACATATTAAGATTCACTACTTTTAATCATTGTAAGTATATTAAAAAAACTTCATGAGTTTCAATTATTCTTCTAATTATTCCACTGGTTTTCAGCTTCAAATCATCATAAAATTGTAGTATATAGTACAAAATTACTTTTTCTATCTTTATTTTAAAAAGTAGATCTAACATAAAATAAACATTTTGTACAATAAAAGCATACAAATCTATAGGTGTTCTGTCTAATTCAAGAAGTGTGGAAAAATTTGTAGTCATTTCTTCCTTGGAGTTATCCACTTAGAAACAAATTAGCATTATTCATATTCAATTCTTTCTCCAGAAAGTAATGAATATTAGTTCATGACATTGCAAATTGTTAGAGATGATTTTTATGAATGCTTTACTCTGAAAAACAAACCAAAAAGCATTTAAGTGTTATGATACTTTATCTTGTTTCAATTTGCTTTTTTTGGCATTTAATGTAAAAGATCTTTTGAGAACTTTTGAGTGGTATTATTGAACATTGAATAACTTCAGAATGATAGCAGAAACACTTTCTTTAATGTGTTATGGTTATGTTAGTTGTTTTAAAATCTTATTCTGATGTTACCTTTTAGTTTTTCCTATGGACTGTATTATGATGGAAAATATGATGATAATCTAGATTTGACATTAAATTTCTTTATCTATTGAAGAAGAATACTATAGTGGCTACAACAACAAAATACCAAATAATATCTTGCATTAGTAGTATATTAGTTATATGCTGATTATAATATTAATTTATATAATATACATGATATACAAAAATATATGCAACTTTTTATGTGTTTAAAGGAACATATGGTTCATGGTACAATGTAAATAAACGTTGTCACTGTCTTTATTTTATTAGTGTATGCTTAATATCTACAATTATTTGGGGGAACTTGTATTGTATAGCATATCTAAATCATTTTGATCACTTTATTCTCCCCTTGCCTCTCCCTCCCTAACCTTGGATCCCCTTCTCCACCTACAAGTTGGCGTTTTGTTTCCTACCAGCTCTCCTTTAGTTTATTCTTTAACTTTTTTATGTTTTAAGTTTCACATATAAGAGTAAATATTTGTTTTCTGGGTGTGACTTTTTTATTTTTCTTAATATTATGATCAAATTTCCATCCATTTTTGTGCAAATGATATAATTTTTTCTTTATGACTCAATAGTATTGTGTTGTATATATATAACATTTTCTTTATCTCTTTTTTGATTGGCACCAAGTATTTTAAAAGATGTTTTTTCTTTTTCTGTTTGGTTTGTACTTTTTCTTAGATAATATACCTAACTCAGTCTTAATTTTTATTCATATATATATATATATATATAATTATTATGTTTTATCTCAATGGTTCAAGTACCATGATTTCTCCTTATTGCCTAAATTTCTGTCTATGTATCTAATCTCTCCATCTATCCATCTAAAATTACATAAGGGGATACATTCAGTAGGCTTACAGGATCAGAGAAGTGATAGTCTATAATGGCCTTCTACACAGTGCTACAACCTCTGCTCAGTCATAGAAGGTGGAGGTCTCAGAACAAGAGGGATCGAGGATGCCGCAGTGCAAGTCTTAACGAAAGCCTGGACGCTGCATAGGTCTTCTCTGGTGTGGCTGTCGTTCAAAAAGCTGAAATAAGCCAGTATTTTGTCCATAGCAGATGCCAGTTGCAAAAGACACACTTGTTTAGGCAGAAGGAAGCTTTGTTAAACCATACTAATTTCCTCCATCTTTCCTTTATATTCTATGCAAGCCTCAAACCCATTGCATGGTGCCAGGGCCAGGGTGGGTCTTCCCACTGCAGTTTGCTGGCCTATCTGCCAATCATTTCTAAAACACTGTCACAGACAAGCCAGAATTGTGCTTTAATAATCTGCTAGGCATTTCTTATACCAGTAAAATTATTGTCAGAATCATAAATAAATTCATTGTTTATAGGTAAATATAAACATCTCTTCTGTCAACTAGGAAGAACATACTCCTTTTAAACAATGGAGTGTTTATTTTTTAAACATTTTTCCTAGTGGCAAAAATAGACAGTGTCTTTTCCATGATTTGTCTAGCGGTAGCCAAAATTATACAAATATGTGCAAATATTCAGGCATACTCTCTTTTAACCACCAACACTTTTACTCATTGGTTGTAATTACATTTCATATACCATAAAGATCATTAATAGAAGCATGTTGTTTCAAATTTAGGTCCATTCTAGTGACTGCTGAGTGGAAAAATATAGCATGACATGTTTACCCTCATGTTACTGTATCACTTCCTGGGAAGGAGTTATGTTGTTTTTCTGAGTTCTTAAATATTACAATTAAATAGGGAGCTGCTTCTTTTCTCAATTTGATTTATGTGGATAGAGTATACACCCTTATATATGTGTGTGTAGTTTTGCTTTAGATGTCAAATGATTTTCTCCTCTTCAATAAGTGGAACAAAAATATTTTTATTAATTCTTAGATTTATGTAAATGCAATTGAAATACTATTTATAGTCTTAGTGTTTTAAGGAACGATAACCAAAGACTTATTTTGAGAATGTGTAGAGAAAATATAGAAGGGCATGAGGGTGCTACTGTGTAAAGGCAAACAAACAATATTCTGTATAAATAAATTCACAATTGAGTTTAATCCCAAAACAACAGCAACATATACAGATTTGAGATCAACAGGAGATATTCAAAAGTCTCAGGTTGCTGAACTCAAGCATTAACATTATAATTGTTTTAGGTGTTCCACTTTAATTTATTTTCCCATTCTATAATCCTCTTAAACTTGTCAACTATTTTCTTCCATAAAACTCTAGAGGAAGTTGTATATATAGACTTACCTTAACTTGAAGGCACAAAAGTTTAAATAATTTATCATCCTTAGTACATTTGTAACATAAAAGCTGGGAAAGCTGGACATGTCTCTTGCATGAGCTTTGCATTTGGGGCTTGGTTTAAAATTTCAATTCAAAGAAAAAAAAATCTTGTAAAAATTTTAAATATTCCTTATCACTTTTGTAACAAAATTCCTCTTGCAAATAAATCTTACCCAATGTCCTTATATGGCAAGCAGACACAAGATGAAATTGATCCCTGAAAACTACTGTTTGACTAAATTTAAAAATAAATGTACTGCCTAAATCATTGAGCTATTGCAACACAACCTAAATGTCATAGAAATCTGATATACTGAAAAGATTACCATTGAAAATACAATCACTAAAACCCATAGAACAGAAGATCAGACCAACAACCTAGGATACATGGAGATGTATGGGGAGCAAAAGTTGGCACAAAAGCATAGATCCAATTGTTTGAACTGTCCCCTGGTAGCAAGGGATACTGTAAGTCACCTCGTGGCCACACACTGGGAGCTGATGTCTTGCCCACTAGATGCATAGTGGCAACATAATATATTCATCCTGTTTAGTATTAGGCTTGTTAACGTTCACTATGATAAGGATTAACTTATGCTCAATTATTCTCTCAATTTGATACATTCTTAATAATCATGTTTGCTTTATTTTATTTAGAGTCAAGAGATGTCATCTTAGCTCAGTACTGAGTACTACTCCCTCCTATATTTTTCACTGTTATGAATTTCTCATTCCTTAGTAAACACAATAATCCATTATAGCCACTATCCTGCAATTTCCATTTGGGTATTTACCTTGCAAACAACTTGGCTTTCTGGCGATATTAACTAAGACCAAAAAAGTTCAAGTGCCAAACCTATTAAATTATTGCTACTTGATAATAGTACATTACTGAATAATTTTATTAAAGTCACTTCATCTGAAAAATATGACATGGAACATGAAGGTCACAAAAGATGTGCTCAGACTGATCTTATTATTATCAGAAAACCTGTTTCAAGCCCTTTACAGACAAGAATTCAAAGTACAAAGAAGTCATACTACTTGGAAAATAATGTATGTATGACATATAGTTAAGCATAAGATAAAATTTCAAGTTAGAAATAAAACAATCGAAGAAGTTACAAAAGTAATTTTTTTAAAAATTTAATGTAATTTCTTAACCTCTGTTTGAAACAATTTTATATCATTTACAACATTGCTAAAATGTTTTGAAGAGATATTATGAAACTTAGCTAACAAAATCTAGCTAAGTCTTTGAAATTCATGGTAAGTGCTAAAATAGATATTTACTTCCTATGGAACTTGCAAATATAAAACAATCATCATTTTATTCACCTTTCCACTGCTGCTCTGTGCACAATTATGATGTGAATGCAAAGGAATCCATTTCTACTATTCACAGCATAAGAATTTTTCCCTCTTGTAAGATATCTTTTTAAAAACTGTTTTAAACTTGTTATAAAATAGCTGCTAGATATTTTAATGTGGAGATATATTTAAATATTCCTAGAGCTACTATAAATGAACAAACCATATCTACAAATCATGACTAATTTTAGTCTCAATATATTATGAGGGATGGGGATATCAGTGGAATAGGCGCCTGAATGGCAAGTGCAAGGTCCCAAGTTCAATCGCAAGTACTGCAAAAAAAAATTTACAAACCATAATTTAAATAAATTGTCTATTTACAAGATATGAATTTAAACCACATTTTGGATCCAAAAGCTATGCTGGTTTTTCTCCTTTGTATTGTTTTTATACTCAATTTTTGGCTTATTCAGTATTTGATGCATTCTATACTAAGTTGTTATTCCCTTTGGTTTTGCCCTTGTCTCCCAATTTTTCAATCTCAGGAAGTATTTTTATTTCTTTAAAAGTTACATTTCATGTTTTGAATCGCTCACTAAGAAATGAATTATGATTGGAGAGTTCTATATTATTGTGTTAATCTGAATTTAGATACTATAAATGACAGACGTTGATAACTTGCACAGAGTATTTAACATTTCACACTTTAACAGGAGGGCGGTCTTTATTTTTCTTGCACTGCCCCAGAGCTCACATCCTCAGATCTGCTAAATCATGTGTTACTTATTTTTCCCCCTTTCTTTCACATTTTCTTGCTGTTTCATCTCTCCTTTGCACCCTGCCTTTAGATCTGTTTCTAATCTCCATTCAAAAGCTTTAATAAATGTTGGAATTTTGAAATTAAATCTGTGTGGTTATAATTGACTCTTTGGCAAAGGAGTCTCTCTTTAGTTTTGGTATACTGCACTTCAAATTTTATGTTTTTTGAAATCAAGAAAAAAAATCATCAATAGTGCTTTCATATGATTCCTTGCCCTCATTTTCTTTATTTTATCTTTCTACACTTTTTATAGGAAAAAAATGCCAAACTTCTAAAAACCTTTCCTCCTCCTCCTCCTCCTTTCCCCAAACCTCGTTCCTCTCAGGGCTGGTGATTCAAATGAGGGCTTGCACATCTTTGTTTCTGAAATGTTCTTTCTTAATTTATCTTATGCTCCTTTATCTTTCCCAATAACATTATAAATGTCACTGTAACATTCACTGATTTGATTTTTGTTCATTCTCCAGAGTTCATTATTTCTGTTTTAAGTTGATGTGCACATTTTTCAGAACAGTGAAAATGTAAGGATGTACTGAGAATGTCTCGGGTAATGGTAAACAATCTCTGCATATCTGTCATTAGAAGATGTAACTTGCACAGGGCATTATAAACTATAGCTAGGATTGTTCAAAAATGAAAATCACCAGTAATAACAATGCTCTATGCAGGAGAAGCAGCCTGGTGTGTACTGATGTGGGAGAAAATTTTAGGTATTGATGAAATTCCTGAGAATATGAAAATTGAGATCAGAGAAAGTCTTATCAAGACAAATGTACACACGTTTATTAAAATAAATATGAATATAAAAGGATTCAAAATAATGATGATGATGTACAATAGGAAAATTATATGGCAGTAGCCTGCTTTTCAATTTCAAATTTACAACATAGATAAAAATAACTAAGAAGCTGAAGCGCTGGCTTGAAGATCATGTGACAGGACTGAAAACACAGAATTTCCACTTGTTTTCATGGCCAATTCATCTTAAACATGCATAGAGAGTGTGTTGAAGAGATAATAGTCGTTAAGTGTAGGGGTGTTGAAACAACAGTATATCCACACATAAATAAAATGAAATTGGGTTCAAATTTTAAACCACATGCAACAATTAATTCACTATAAATAAGTCTTTTACTTAAATATAAATGGAAAACCTTCAATCCTTAAACAAAAGAGCCGAAGATTGGAATATTTCCTCAAATTTACTTATTACCATGGAGAGGTTAAATCACTTGCTTGTGGTTACAGAGTTAGGAATAATATTCCCACTCTAGTTTTCTAGGTGCAAATTTTACTTTTAGTCACTATGCTTTTAGTAACTGTAAAACGCTAATTGTAAAATGAAAAGAATCCATGGTAGCTCAAGGGATGTTGACTGTTGGAGCCAAGACCATTGCGGTGACTTTCTACTATTATGACAAAATAATTGACAACAGTAACTTAAAGGGAGAAAAGGTTAATTGTGTCTTACAGCTTCAAGGTTTTAATCAAAGGTTGGCTGACTTCCTTGTTGTAGACCTGAGGCAAAGCAGAAAATTGAAGCAGACATATGGTGATGGTCAGTGTATACAGAGGCAGTTAGGAAGGGGAAGGGAGGAAAAGAGAGAAGGGAGAAGATAGAGAGATGCAGAAAAGTTTCAGGATAAGGGATAAGGTGCCCCCTTCAAGGAAAAGCCCCAGGACATATATTTCTTCCAACTAACTTTGGCTTTCCATGTAAGATGCAAAGTATAAAAATGTTTTTATTTTAAACAAATAAAAACCAAATTAACAATATAATAAAGTTTCACCTCAATGAGGTCAGTCTGCAAAATGAAAAGAATATGTGAGGGCTGGGGATATAGCTCAGTGGAATAAGCGCCTGCCTAGAAATGAATATGTGATAATGAATAGGTACGTTTTCCAGAAAAAGTTACAAAAGAGATAAAATTTATTCTTTTATGGGTTTCAGTCCTTGCAGAGTAATGGTTTCTGGCCTTACCCTTTTATTTCTTTCTGTCAAGTCTCTATCTAGTTAAAAGTATTGATATAAACCATTTACCAGATATGGTGTTATAAGGAATGGACAAGCCGTGTATGCTACCTAAATCGGCCTTCCAGCCGGCGTAGTGGTCAAGTCTATACTCTCAGCTTCTTGGGCAGATTGTAAGTTCAAGGCCAGTATGGGTCAACTGTGGAGACAATGTCTCAAAATAAAAAAAATCAAAAGTACTGGAGAAGTACCTCAGTGGTAGAGCATTCCCTAGCTTGTGTGAAGCCCTAGGTTCAATCCCCAGTTCCACAAAAATGAATACGTCAGTCCTGCGATGGAAATAAATAAATCAAGCCTATTGCTGGAATGGTATCACTCTTGAAGGTGAAAGGAGGTGGACTGCAAGCGTGAATCTAGCCAGGGAACTCTGAAAAACCCTGTCTCAAAATAAGACACAGAAAGGTGTTGGGGTGTAGCTCAGTGCAAAGGACCTGCATTCAACCCCTAGTACTAAAACATGATACACAAACATAATAAACATACAGATGAACAGCAGGCCTCCCAATATCAGAAACTATTCAAAGAACATGAATTCGTTCTATTACAGGCTGTCTTCATATTTACATAGGTAGGCATGGCAAAAAAGTGAATGGGAATGAAAGTGTAACACCTTACTTAAATAATAAATTAGGCAAATATCCTAAAAGATCGTATTCAAATATGTAGGCACAATTCCTCATCCCGTAGGAAATTAAACCACTTCTATTTATAATATCTCTTACTAATTATAATAAAATACTAATGAGAAATACATGCATTTTTAACAATGCTAATAGATCATCTATGTAGATCAATTATGTTAGGACTGTCTGTTAGGTATTGCAGACTATACGAAAGTTAACATAAATCCACATTTTGGAAAAAATAATTTTCAAATTAAAATCTCTATGTAAGACAAATATTTAAGATTTGTTTATATAAATTTTTCTGGTCTGGATACCCAGCAAAAAGACATTTGAGTCAGTCATGATGAAGGTTCAGTCCTCAGAGAAGGAACTATATAAAATGGGAATAGCTAGAAAATTTACTTCAGCCAGAGGGACTATAAAAATTGCATATAAAAGGAGACATGTTTTATGAACAGCAAATTTTAACATTTCTTAATCATTAGTATTGATTATTTAAATTCAGTAGTAGTAGTAATATTGTAATTATTGTTTTCACATACAAATAATCTGTTATATGGTCTTTGAAAAGTCCTTGGCATGGCATTATTTATTAAAGAATGTTGATTTTACCTCTTTATTATCAATAATGAAAAGTTCATTAAAAGTTGTTTCAGTTGTTTAAATAGACATAGTATTTTGGAAGTTGGATAAATGTTCAGTTCAGGATTTTTCTCTAGTGACAATATAATTCTGACATGAGAATTAGCAATAGTATATATCTGTAACTCTATAATATGGAAACCTTGGAAAATATGAAAGGATTATGGAGATTCAGGATAATGCATATAAGAGTGAATCCATTCAGGGAAAATAATTAAATGCACTTCATTCCACCTACTGATTATATTATTATATATTTTGTGTATGTAATATTTATTCTACAAAGATTTTTACAGCTTTAAATTGAATTATTTTTTCACAAACATGAACTTGCATATATTGTAGGGAAATATGCTAAACAGTTTTAACCGTAATTCAATTGTTTTGGAATCATTGTGCTGACTACTTATAGCTCTAAGCATAAACTTTATAACATAAATACAGAGTCTAGAAATACTTACCTAGTATTAGCTTTGAATACAATCTCACAGAGGCTGTGGCAAAGATTAGATGAATTGTTTGTGCAGTACTATGCAGTCTGAAATGTACATTAATTGCCTATTGATATTGAAAAACTGAAATTAAATAATATAGAAAGTGTAACATCATGATACCAAATTACAGCTGACAAAAATGAGCAAAGGTTGTAACCATCATGGTTAACAGTGTGTAGTGACTAACGATAGGCTATGTGCCTTTTGAAATTGCAGTGGCAAAAATCTTTTATAAAAATAGTAAATAATATGCAATTTTCAATGAACTACATTTATAATAATTTTTTGAGTGGTATGTCCTAACAATAGTGAACAAAGTATAAGATATCATTTCTAGATAGGACCTAAAGTGGATAATGAGGTTAATATATAACGTTGATAGAATTTTTAAAGATTGCTTAGGAAAATCATTTCAAACAGAAGCACTACTATTTAAGTAAATAGAACTATAGTCAGATGACTTTAAATCCACTCCTGGTTTAAATATTCAGAAGCACATAAGTCTGGAAACATTCAATTACATTTTCAAAGGTCATCTTTCATTTAAAAAATAAAATACTGAATGTTATGATTTAAATCTGGAATGACCCCCATGTCACATGATTTCAAGAGTGGGGCTTCAAGAAGATATTTGGATCATGGACTGACTATACGCTTCATTGAATCAATCTATTCATGAGTTAATGAATTCATAGCTGAATATTCTGGTAGGAAGTGAGGCATGACTGTAAGACGTGTTATTAGATGGGTGATGTGGGAAGGTGTATCTTTTCCCCCAGGCTTATCCTTCGTTTTGCTTTCTGGCTTCCATGATTTGAGCCTCTTATTCTGCCATTCACTTCCTCCTGTTGTATTTGCCTTGGGCAAGTTGACCATGGATTGAATCTCTCCTGAAGGAAGCAAAGTAAACCTGTACTTTGTCAAGTTTTCAAATTTTTTTTTCAGTAATAGTGTAGCTGATTAACTTTCCTGTACAAAAAATTGGTACCAGAGAAGAGGTGTCCTTACTGTTTTTATACTTGACCTTGTGGCTTAGAAGATATTGGAACTTGTTTGTGGGAGGAATTTGGAAATATATAGACATGTGGGCTGGAGAAGCCCAAGAATATTGTACACAGAACTTGATGGGTCATTTTTTTTGACAATCAAAAGACAAAAATATTTTTTTAAAGTGAGGACGGTACTAGCCAGTCTCAAATGGTTTCAGTTTAGAACAAGGATTCCATCAGATACTGGATGAGAAGCCATATGTATTATATTTGGCCAAAAAAAAAGCATCTATATTTATCCATTTCCTGAGACTTTCCTGGAAACTAAGGTTAGAGTTTGTGATTAATTAACCTGGTGGCAAAATTTTTAAAAAGCCCAACATTCAGGCTGTGGCTTGGGTATTGCTGCCCATTTTTAGCCAAACTTACAGTGAGAATCAAGGGTAAAATTGAGTAGAAAAAGGTGAAAAGTTAAATTTTATTTTGAAGCAATAATATGTGAATTTGAGGTAAAAGTGTGATTCTTAAAGACATTAAAACCACTTAAAGGAAGCAAAGTAATCTGCATTGAGACAACAGGAAGCATCTTTTGAGTGCATCTCGGGAAATGCCTGAACTCCACCCCTTACAATGTCAAGCTCTAAAAAGGTATATTCCCTTGACAAATTTTGATTTCAGAAGAGAAATCATGGTCCCTTACTCCTTGTTCATATGTTCATATGTTGCCGAAGTTCAGTCATCCAAGTACTAAAAAGCCTCTGCAGTCATGATCCAAAGGTGCCAGAGTACTGCTTTCTCTGATGGCAGACTTTGACTTTATTTCAGTGGTAGTTGGTTTTCAGGTACACTAGAGTTATGGGATCATGGTCTCCCATACAGATTACAAAGGAATACCTTGGAAGCCAGACACTATGCCCTTGAGAAGATAACGTGTGAAGCTCTGAGAAGAAAGCTGAAGTGGAAGTGAAGACCTGAGGAAAGCTTCATGCATAGAACCTTTGGTACATGTGCTATTTGTTTTTCTTTTATGTTAATGTATGGGTTGTTTTCTATAAATTAAAACATCAGTCCAGGTTTAATTGCAGTGTTTGTGCTTTGTAATAAATAAATAGGTTTTGTGTTCAGTCTGGGCACTTGCTATAAAAGGTTCACTATCATGGCCCTAGGAAGTTGGAGATTCTAGCAACTTAGATAATTAGCTGACATTTTTCTTGCTTTTAGTTTTGAGGGTCAGGCATTTTGCCCAACTAGACGAAAGGATAACACAATTAGTTTTTTATTTTCTAAAGGTATCATTTTTATGTAATACATTTTGTGCTGTATACTATGGTTCATGTCCAGAGGAACAGTTTTGCAAAAGTAGTTGAAAACTTGTGAAAATGTACAGGAGTTTCAAATGTTTAAGAGTATGAAGAGATTTGTATTTGTGACAAGTGATGATGGGACCAAGTAGATTATGATAGGGACTAAAAATTTGAAAGAAAAGTCTTTCATTATATTTTCTTAAACTTTACAGGCAATACTACTGTTGATTGAGAAACATTGCCATGGTGAATCCTCACACATATTACCAGGACAACTCTAGCAATCTCTTTTATCAAGGTTCATGCATTTTGACTGGACTCTCTCAAATCATCCTTTTTGTGACTAATAATATTTACGCAACTGTGGTGATATTAGTTTTTACTCGTACATTTCCAGACGTGGTAAACTGACAAGGTGTTTTGGTCAACATCCCCTCTCAGTTAGTGGTCATCATTTAAATTCCACTGTCTGGAACTAATCATACATTGTACAATCCTTGGGAGCCATCTCTTTTTCTTTGAAAAGAAAGTAATTGTGGTAGAACTGCCCAGACATTACCACTGAAATGTTTAAAATATGGACTCAATGATACTTTCTATTATGGACCTCTCTCTTATTCCTTCAGGCTTTATTTATAAAGGCATACTGGAGAAGTAAAATTATATGTACTTCCTTTTACTCTGACCATATACATAATACTCAGACACAGTTCAAAGGTATAAGGCAGCAGGAAAGGCAACATTAACAACAAAAGTCTTTCTAAGTCTTAGTACACATTTATGCTGCCAGCTTTTTTACCACTAACTTGCTACATAATGTCCCATAAAAATATCTCTACATACACAAAGGCATCTAAAAGCCAAATTCGGTAGTCTTTTCTTGTCCATCTGCTATGTAACTGGTTGTTTTATGTCCCATTAGGTGTGAAACTCTTGGAAAGTGATTTAAAATTTTGCTATATGAATTCTTTTCCATGCATCTCCCACTATTTTCTCTTCATCAGCCTATTCTTAAATGTGTGTACCCTGAAGAAACGTATTCTTCCTCTCGTGTACATTTTACTGATACCTAATAGCCTAAATAACTTAAAATTTGGGGAATTAAAGCCATACTTTGACATGTAGTTAAATACATGATCATGCCACCATTTATTAAATAAAATACAATACAGAAAAAAATTTTAAAATATAAAAATAGATGTTTGTCAGATCTGTGAAATTAGGAAATGTTTAAAAATTAGGCAGATACTGACACAAAAACCCTACACAGGTATTTATAGCAATTTTACTAATAATCGCCCAAACCAGGAAGTAAACAACAGACCTTTCAGTAAGTGCTTCAATAAAACAATAAACTTTGAAATGTTAAAATAATGGATCCCTATTCAATAATAAAAGGAAATGAATTATCAACATATTAAAATCATGAAAGTAATTTTTTTTTTTTTTTTTTTTTTTTGTACCAGGGATTGAATTTAGGACTTTGCGCTTGCCAGGCAGGTGCTTGTGCCACTGAGCTGTATCCCCTACCCTAAGAGAAAGAATCTCGTCCTAAAGGATAAATAAGATGAGTTCAGCAATATGAAAGGAATTGTGGAAAATTTAAATCTACAGAAAGTGTAAAAGAAATCAGTTGTTGCCCAGGGAAACAGGGCAGGGAGAATGAACAGTTAGAGCAAAGAGAACTGAATGCGCAAAGCACCTAATCTGAATGATACTACCATGATATGTATGTATCAGCATCTTTTTGCCCAAATGTGTGAAATGTGCTCCCCAAAGCTGAACTCTGATGTAAACTATGGATTCTGAGTCATGATGAGGTATCAAGAACTTCCTTAATTGTAACGAAAGTGCCATTCTGGTTCAGAAGAGTGATGATATGGAAAGCTGTGCAAGTATGAAAACAGAACATATATGGAAAGTCTCTGTATAATGTACTCAATTTTGTCTTTAACATAAAACTATTCTAAAAGTAAAAGTCTCTTAAAATTGAGAGAAACACTGATGGCGTGTTTTTAATTTGTGTTTAGTTTACACATTTTACAATATCTCAAATTAATTAGATTCATATTGAGTTTTGAATCAATCATGTTATATCTTTTCTTGTAATTCTACCTTCCTAACATTACTACATTTCACTTTTGAAAAGTAGGCTTAGATGTTGAGAGAAAAAATGATTCTGAGCTTAGAATGTGGCACTATATCTTTAAAATATTAATTAAAATAAAAATAGTTTTGAATAAGCAAGGACACAAAATGTTTAGCAGTGTTGCATTATCTTTAAATAAAATAACCATCAATGGAATTAAGTACCAAACAAGTACTGAACTCAGTAAACTAAGCTTTTCTGACATGATGGATATAAATAAATGTCAATATTGGGCTGTGATTACAAATTAGATACAACCGAATATGTAAAAATAGGTGTGATTATTCCATAGTTGTTTATTCAATCAAATTCGATAGATTAAATTACTTTCTATAGATTACTTTCTACATTCACACAAAGCATTAAGCTCTGGGAACATGCAGAGCACAAAGAGACAAAAGCTTTTTCAAGGAAAAAGCTTATTTTATATGAGGGACAAAATGAATATAAAAATAAATAAAATATGGTACATATTTCAAAAAGACTAATAAAGCAGTTCTGAAAATATTTGAAAGACATAGGAAAACTTGCAAGTGTAGAAAAATCATGAAAGAACTTATATTTGCATAAACAGCTAAGGACATGAGAGCCAATGACCTAGAAAAAAACATTTCATGAAGAAAAAATAGCAGCTATTTAATTACCGAATCAGCTGAAGGAACAACCCCGGAGGCAGGGCTGCTGGAGCAAGGTTAACAATGTAGCAGAACCGGTGTCAGGGAAACAGGCCGAGCTGGGGTGAGCGGGAAGGAAGCTAGACATGCAGAATCTACTACACGGCGTCTGGTGCACAAAGCAGAACTTTAAAGGAACAAGTTTAAAAACGTGACTTACGTAACAGCTGTTAAATGTATAATCTGAAGTTCAAGAGAATATTTGCTAAAGAAAATGTACATTTTAGCATTATCAGTGCATAGATAGTGCTGCATCTATAATAATGAGATGAAATGAAATACACAAGGAAATTATCAAAATAGCGTAGCTATAAAAAATGAGCAATCTCTCCAGTATTCTAAGTTTTAAAAATTAGGAGATAAGGCTAGTCCAGGAAGTAATAAAGAGTATGATTGAAGCATGGTGGCAAACGCACGCAATCCCAAGTCCTCAAGACCCCATCTGGATTTCAAGTTTAAGGCCCTGCAGGGGGCACGTGTGTGTCAAAACTGTAAAAAGTAAAAGCAACACGTGAAGATAGAGCTCACTGCAAAGTACAAGTGTCAGTGCTGCATAGCACAGAAAAGAAAGCTAGAAAGTGAAACTGAGATGGAGAATACGTATTTGCATATTTTTCTCTATATGTTTATGACATATGAACCCACTTCTTCATATAAGTAAATATACAAATATCTGTAAATTCCAAAAAAATGAAAAATGCAGATCTCTCTCTCAATGATCTTGGTCTAAAAGAAACACGCTTTTTATGCCTATGAATAAATTTCATATCTGACTAAAATAAATGATTTTTAAAATAAATAAAAGAAATATACATGCTGAAAAGTTAACAACAATGAATTTTAACTGGGAATCTAATCGGCATCAAAGAAATTTAACACTTTTCAAGGTATGTGAAAATCAGATTTTATTTAAATATAGTTGCAGTACTTACTCCTTACTATGACTGATTTTTATGGCACAATTCCCTTCATTAACATTTGCAAAAATGAGCTTTCTCTCATATATGATTTCTTGCTGTCAAAACTAAAATGTCTCAAATTTATAGTGATAAACCCCAACATCAGGTAAGCAGAATGAGCACAAAAGAACAACCTAAACTTGAACTAAAAAATTCTAGAAAAAGACCAAATCAAACCTAAAGCTCAGATCAGGGAAGAAATTATAAAGATAAGAGCAGAAATCAATGCAATTAAGACTAAAATATACAAAGAATCAATAACTTTAGAAGTTGGTTTTTTTAAATAAGAAAATTGATAAACTATTAGTTAACCTTATCAAAAAGAGGAAAAAAGCCCCACAAATTCAAGCAATTAAAAAATACAGTATACTTAAAAAGATCAAAGAAAATATCAGAAAATGGAAAAATCCCATTTATGGATAGGAAGAACCAACACAGTGACAATGGCCACACCCCCAACACTGTTACACAGATTTAATGCAGTCCCAATTAAAATGCCACTAGCATAGTTCACATAAGTACTGAAAGAAAAGAATGATGATGTAACAAACTCTCCATATTTTGCTACCAATCCGCGGTGAGATGAATTGTGGTTAATGCCATGAAAAAGTTTATTTATGCATGAAAAAAATGAACCAGCTCTGTGCTGGTTTCTGCAGTACTCTTTCTCTCAAAGTGATAGGTGAGCTCTTCTATTGTATAACTTCAATTAATCCTTCTAGGAAGATGAATTTTGCAATTTAAAGATAGTCTTTATTTCTTTTCAACATCTATGGGTACATTTTCAATAAGGTATGTTGCAGGATATTCAAATTCAGTATATTTTTGTCCAGACCAATTATTTTCTGCACTGGAAATTTTCTTTCTTTAGTCATCATTTCATATCAATGGCTTCATGATTATCCAGGTGGTATTACATAATGATCAACATAGTAGTAAAAAAGACAATGACAGAAAGAAAAATAATTCTCTTAAGTTTACCCAAGATAACACGTTAATACGAAGTCAGCTCTGCACATTTTCGGTAACAGATGGAAAGCTACCAATTATTCACGTACCACTGCTAATTCTACCTTTGAAGTATGCCTTAAATTGATGTTTTAATTTCCATTCTCAAAGATACTAGTGTACTCATTCCTTAAGTCTCAGAGACCTATGATCCTGCAACAGATAAGTGATTCTTCTAGTTGTTTTATCTCTTTACTGTTGTCTCCAAACTAATTTTTAATATATTGTTTCACATGTTAAATGACATAATCCAGAAGCCACAGGATGGAGGCTATCTTCCTACTTTACTTCCTTGCCTGATGCACGGCAGCCTAAGCAAACAGTACATATAAAAATTGAAGCCTGATTTAGGAGTATTTCATTTTTAAAGGATAGTCGGCTCTCAGCCAAGCTTCATTAAATCACAGGTTGCCAATAGATCAGGATATGTCCAAACAAAGCAAATTATCGACTGAAACTGTCCAAGCTACTTACTTTGCATTTTATTTACATGTTCTTTGAAACTTTTTCAGTTCACAGTTTGATTGAATTATGAATTGCTCAAGCGAGCTCTATTAAAAATCTGTCTGAAGATTTTTTTTGTTGACCTGTTCAATACAAATGTAAAAATGTTAAAACATTAAAGGAATTATGCTAGGTGCAGGGAGTAGGACATTGTGTAGAAACCCTATGTTTTCAAGATATGTGTTTGGAATCGATATTAAAATTTTTGTCTTTTTGAGACAGGGATTCACTATGCAGTTCAGGCTGGCTTTGCACTCAGTTTGTAGTCCAGGCTGTCTTCAAGCTTGTGGTCATCCTCCTGCCTCAGCCTCCTGAGTGCTGGGATTACAAGCATGTGGCACCAAATCCAGCAAAGTTTTAAAAAGCAAAATTTATCTGATTTTTTCCACTCAGCTCTTTATTGTACATACATTAATATAATACATGGGAATTTACAGAGACACAGAGAGAAGGAGAGATAGTCTTTATTAATATGAAGTCAACTCTGCACATTTATTTAAGAGATAGTCTTTTTTCTACTCTCTACTTATCTACTCTCTTATCTATTCTCTGGCCAGATCAAAATCATCCACTGGCTGCCCTTTGTCCCCTGTTACCTGAATTCCTTTCCATGGCTTTCAAACTTGTCTGTTTCTTCCTTGGTTTATGCACTGACTTTTTACTTCTGGCTACCATTTGTATTACATATTCTCTAACACACGTGGTCCATATAGCTAGTCAGCATTGTTCAGATCTCTTCTGCCTAAAGCCTTTCTTAAATTTCTTCCCCATACCTACCACAAAGAAATCTGTCTGATATGCCACCAACAGCTATGTATCTTTCTTTAGAGAAAAATTCACTCTTCAAAACTGAGTATATTAGTCAGCTTACCCTTGCTAGGACACAATACCCAACAACCCACATTAGAGGTAAAAGACATTTATTTTAGCTCATGGTGGCACAATGTTAAGTAGATTGTTGGCTTGCTCCAAGGGAGTGACATCATGGCTTGAGGTCTGGTGGAGCAAAGCAATTTAGTTCATGGTAGTCTGACAAAGACACAGTACCAAAAAAAGAGAAAGAGGCAAGGGTACAGATACAGTACTAAATATCAAGGCCTCATGAAGTGCCCAGATATAGTGTGCTCAACCTATCTTCTAGATGTTTCTTAATGCAGTTAAATTGAAGTGTCATGATTCACAGTCACAAGCTGTAGCTTGTCAGCTCGACACATACCCTAAAACCATACTTAATTTTGAAATAAAATGTCAAGTCCATATTTGCACCTAGTATAATTAAACTCTTTTGCATACAACCCAAAGTACAATAATCCCTTCTTCACAGACTCAACAGTTCCAACATTATTAAAAATTTCTAATCTCTTCCAGGAAACAGGGAAAACTCTTAGCTGTGAATCTCTGTGTAAGTCAACAGCAAGCTACACAATTACAAGGATCAGTGCCACAGGTTAAACATTCCCTTTCTGAAAGGGAAGAATAGAACTTACGGAAGAGCTATACTAAAGCAAGAACAAAACTCAGCAGGGCAAACAAGTCTTGTAGCTGCCTATCCAAGTATTGGATTCTAGTTCTGGAAGACTTGGGCAGACCCACCTGTGGTCTTAGTGCTTTCAGCCCACAAACCCTAATTTGGGTCTGGTTCTGCTCATAGCCTGAAGCCCTCTTCACCAGACATTCCGTACTGCTGGCATCTCTGATTTCCTCATGTCTACACTGCACCATTAACTTCATCCCCTCATCTTCAAGCACTGCTTTATCAGGAGACCCTTGCCTAACCTCCCAGACCTTCCTTCAAATGTGAGTAGAACTCCCCCTGACCCCACAATTCTGCCATTGTTCATTGGATTAAACTAGCATCATGTCTACGAAATCAAGATCAAGAGTGAGAGCAGGCATTAGCCAAATCCCTTGAAATCATGGCAGCAGCAGAGTATGATTGTCTGGCAGAGGAAGACAGCAAGAATAATTCTGGGGAACCAATTCCCTAGATGGCCTTTATTCAGCTGGGAGGCTATGGTCTGTCTCTGAAATAAAATAGTTACAATTTTATTCCTTGGAGCCTACCATGCATGAAGTCTTACTGATTTCTGAGCTAGCTTCAAGGCATCATTTATCTTGTTCCAGTATAAAGCAATGGATTTCTATACAATGGTGCTAATGTTTTTAGCAGCTACTCTTCTGGCCTCAGCTGTATATATATATATATATATATATATATATATATATATATATAGATTCTTCTGGGGAAATGTTTAAGATTTCCAGGTTTTCTGCTCTGCTTCTTTTGTCCACAGTTATCACTGCAACCCTGTTTAAAAGCAACCATATGTACCTGTTCCACAGCCTGAATGTTAGGCTGTCTTGAAATTTTTTCCACCTTATTAGTTAGTCCACCACATATTTTCTCAATTTCCTGAAAAAATTTAGGCTGTGGGAAAAAATGTAAACAAAATTTTTGTCCAGCAAGTAATGGATGTGTTATTTAGTCCAATTGCTCCTGTGTTACTGGTTCCAAAATGAAACCTCCCAAATTTTACCTTTATTGTCCTCATATCTTCAGTATTCTGGACTTCCAAATTGGGAGGAAAATCACCCACAAAGCTTTATTTTTTATTTGCTTGGGCTTTTATAGTCTGCATGCCCAAATATTTCCAAACTAGTCCCACAAACCAGTTAAAGAACTTCTAAGTCACATGATCCAATATAGTCATAACATTGACCCCACCTCTTTGCTATCAATTTTCCATATTATTCAACTTTCTCCTTGCTGGAAAACAGTACCTGATATCTACTACTTAAAGAATGGAAAGCTTTAATTTAGCTAATGGCTTTAGAGGGTTCCTCACATAGCTGAGCTCAAGGCGGAAATGTCTTGCCCTTCATTTGTAAGGCTCTTGCACAAGAAAACAGCTTCACTTATGGAATCTAGGAAGCACAGTAGACAACAATACCGGTATTAGAGAGGAAGGGACAAGGGTCCAGGGCAATGCCAGAGTTTCCAGAGTATTGTGACATACTCACACAAGCCCAATCTACTAGGTGTTTCTTCAACCAATCTACTAGGTGTTTCTCATGTGAAGGTTATATATCACAATCAAGAGTCAAGGGTCACACAGAGTGGCATTTCTTCTCTTGAACTTTTCTGAGACGGGGGTTCACTATGCAGTTCAAGTTAGTGTTAAACTCATTTGTAGCCCAAGTGGGCCTTGAATTCACAGTGACCCTCCTGCCATAGCCCCCTGAGTGCTGGGATTATCGGTCTGCACTACCACACCCACTCGGAGTGACATTTCTACAAGCCTCATATTAGAGATTATTCACGTTTTTCATTCAGTACATGATGTGTGGCTTATTTTAAACTTTTTATTATTTTGATGTTGCATGCATGCAATCACTGTGAGATGGTTGTGAAGTCGATGTGCACTTGTGGATTTATATTTGGTCTCATGACTGTTTTCCTATTTTTAACGATTATAAAAAGAAATCACATAGACATTTACAGTCTAGTTTCTAAAGCACCTTAATGGATTTTTAAAAAATAATAATAGTATTTTTATTTTTATTAGTGCATATTTGTGGTGCATAATGATTACAATGGTCATGGGGTGGTGGTAAATGTACACATCTTAATTCCTTTTATATCCTTTTATCCTCTCCCTATCCTTCCTCTCTCCATGTCTTGGCTTACAAGGTTTAATCCAAAACAATTTGACTGTGTGAAACAATATTTTTGATTTACATTTCACTATTCATAAAATAACCTTAGATTACTCATATTTCATTTTCTTAAAATATTATTCCAGAAAATATCCTTACAAGTAATTTCTAAATGCAAGTAAAATAACAATTATTTTTTAGGCTGTATTAATTTCTGTAAAAGTAAAGCAAATATAACAGAAGAAACATTATGGTAATGCCATACCTGGTTTTATAGTTCTATATAAGCAGTATAAATTGTAGTATGAATTAAAAATTGTTTTAGAAAATAAAATAATATTTTATAGTCTGCCTCAAAATTAAAATTCTTCTGGACTTTTGAACATTTGAGAAAATAGCTTAAGAAAATGTTTCTTAGAATATTTAAATCTGCAATTGTATCTGAATGATAACAATAAAATTTTGTGTTGATGTTTTTTGTAGGATTTACAAGAAAACAAATTATTCTTAAATTTCTTCCAAAATTGAGCAATGAATTTTTAATATGATTATAACTATGCTAAAATGCTTTCTTATTTCCATATTTATGCTATTTCATATTAGTTTTCATTTGAACAAGATATTCAAGGAATATTTATCGAAAGAACTAGGAATAAATTCAACCTGTAGAATTGAAAAGTAGCTGGAATATTTGTTAGAAATCATCAATATACCTTTTAAAAATGAGAGAAGTCATTTTAGAAAATGTATAAAGTATGATTCCTAAAACACTACATTCAGTTTATGTGCTTGTGTGTATGTGTATAGGCACACTTATATTTTTAATTATTTATTAATATGTGTTTAGCCTGAAATAAAAGATCTTAAATATAACTTATTCAAAATTATGTAAAATGTCTGTGGGAAAGCATTCTTACGATGTCACATAGTTTAGACATATTTCAATTTACTAAAGGATTCTCAGTGCATAGGCTTACGCCTTTGCATATTGGCTTTGCTTTTATAAATACTGTTTTTAGCTGGACAATTTTAACCACATTTACAAATTGAAAATAGACATATCAAAGTAATATTACAAAGCAAAAAACACATTTTCCCTGAAAATGAGATTAGAAATGAAAACACGTTTGAGAAATCTCAAGGCATTACTTCAAGGCAATGCATGAAAGAAGGTGGAAAGAAAATGTGAATAACTATTATTGATTAAGAAGGAAAAGCACTCTAGAAACAAAGAGTAAAGAGGAAGGTAGACTCCATTATACTTACACTGTGAACTGTAAATCAGGAGAGGAAGTGCAAAGGCGTGTCTCCCTATTTTTCTTGGTCCCCCCCCCTGAGGTACCTGACATTGTTGATTAACGACGAGACATAAAATTTCTAGCTTGCTTCTATTTGTGATGTTGGTATAGAATGATTGTCCTGCCCCAAGAAAACCTGAGAGATAAAATCGGAGACTTGAGATGCAAGTCTCTGTCAAAGGTTTCATATAGCAATGTTTATGACAAATTCATTCTAGTTTCTGTAAAAAAGAAATGTACCCTTTTCCTTTTTCTTAAAACAGTGAAGTGGGGATGCTCAACTCTTTTTAGAGAAACCATATATTTTTAAAAATTGTTGAACATTTCAAACAATGAGCAATATTCCTCTACAAGAATGAGATGATAAAAAATTTAGATCCCCATATTGTTTTAGGTAAGGTCTAAAATAGAATCAAGGGGAAAAGAAACTTAAATAAGAATATTTATGGAAATTAAAACAACAATTATAACAAATATAAAGCATTTGGGATCATTCATTTTAGTTTGTACTCTCAACAAAAGTCAAGATTTAATTAAATCTTGTAATTAAAAGAGGCCATCATAAAAAAGAGAAACGATGAACTCTGGAAAATTGCTTTAATAAGAAAATAGCATGATAAGAAATGTTAAAATATCCAATAAGTCTAAATGTAATAAAGAAAAGAACATTTTAGAAAAAGAATTTTATTACTATATTATTATAGTTAAGTAACTTGATCCAAATCTACTGGAAAAATAAGTGGATATAAAATTTAAGATAGATTTAAATTAAAAAACCCTTCAAAAGAGTTGGTAATATAAAGAGAATTACTGTGTAAAAATCAGCAAGTAGATATTGTTTCACAAATATTTCCTCCTGATGGTTTTTGTTAATCTAAAACAGGCAACTAAGAAACTAAATTTTGCTCTTGATCATTTCAGATGCTATCACAGTCTGACAGTCAAAATTACTTTTATTTGACTGTAGGATGAATATAGAGTTTAAAACAATATGAGTCTCAGGATCAAACTTTTTGTTTGTTTGGGGGTTGTGTGTGTGTCCACGTGTGTGCGTGTGCGTGTGCGTGTGAGTGTGTGTGTGTGTGTGTGTGTGTGTGTGTGTGTGTGTGTGTTTTGTTTGTTTTTGACAGAGTTTTGTTAAAAGTCAAGTCTGGTCTTGAACTCATGTAGGTTCAGGCTGTCCTCCAAATTATGGCAATCTTCCTGCCTCAGGCTCCCAAGTGCTGGGATTACAGGTGTATGTCCCCATGGCCAGCTTCACCACCACTCCTGACTCATCTTCACTCTGTCAAGTGCGAGGGAAAGGACTTTCCTAACAGGTCCCAACGTCCCAAGTAAGTAAGAAGAGCCAAATAAAATTCCACATCAGCTAGATTAGAATCTCCCAAATGTCAAATGATAGTGTTAAGAGAGTCAAATTAAAAACCCAAACTATTTTTAAAGAATCCCTTGTACACTATGCAAAAGCCAAGGACATTTCACAAAAGAGAATTTTAAAAAGACGAATAAGCATAGCAAAGTATGCAAATGTTTGTGATCATTACATTATCCCAACCAGGGAAACAGCTCCGCGGCACAGCACCTGCCTGCCAGGTGCCAGGTCCTCAGTTCCAGTCCTGGTACACACACACATGCACACACTCACACGCACGCATGCACACACGCACACGCACACACACACACACACACACTCACACACGTGCACACACAAATTGAAAAGTCCTGCAACGCCCAGTACTTTTGATTTTGCAGACCAACTAACCATTTCTGATGATAGGTGTCAATGGATGGAAACATCTTTGGGAAAATGTCATTAGTTGCTGAAGTTGAATATATGTTAATTATAAGGTGTATTATTTGTTTCCATATCATAGACTCAGGAAAATTATATATATATATATATATATATATATATATATATATAAAACACTAAACATCCAAATATTCATAGAAGCACTTTTCAGTGTAGCCCCAAGATGAAAAGACCCAAACTATCCAATCGCATGGATTTGGGAATGTACATGGAGTTCCAGTATGAAATACCATGAAGCCATGCAAATGAGTGAACTATGGCTACATACAATATAGATACATCTGGAAATGTAGTATCAAACAACAGAGTTAAGATACAAAGTGTCTGTGACCTGTGATTTCTTTGAGGCCTGTCTGAGTGTGTATTGTTTCCTTTCTTGATCTAGATTGGATAGTCAATGTGTTTAATATGTGCTAATGAAGTGTTTTATACCTCATAAGAAAGGCATTTTTATTAATTTTGTCGGTGTACTTTAGATAGACATGATGGTCTCACATTCATCGTAGGGAATTTGTACCTGTACATAATATACCTTGATTCTTTTTTTCCCCTATCCTCCTCCCCTCCCTTCAATCTTTTTTATGTGTATGAAAGTGGAATTATCTGATCATGGATACAGATACTTCTATTTTATGAAATTGTAAAATTGGAGACAATAAAATGTTTCAACAAGGGAAATGAAAAATCAGCATGGAATATTAATATAATAAACACTGTGTAAAAATTACATGATGTTGAAAGAAAATTTAATATTATGGAGAAAAATATATTAGACGAAGAGGAAAAATAAGGAAAAAAACAGCATGTATTTATAGTCATACATTTATTCATATATTCCAATTTACTTCTATTCTTTATTCAGCAGCAATTCAGCCAAAATGTATTCCCATCTAAGTTATATCTCACCGTGAATTGTATACATGTATACAGCAATCTCATGTTCATCATACGCAGCTCCCTCATACGCGGTTGAGAAGAATCAGATGGGCACATTCTGCTGTACGTTCATGTCTGATGGAGCGCATCACCTCTGCATGCTGTAGCTGCTCTCAGCCGGAGAGATCTCCACTGTTTTCACCGAATTTCACTGAGATCGGAAACTTGCACGAACACATTCATTTCTCTATAAACTCCCTTCTGTTTCATTTTTAATTTGAAGAAATATTTTTGAGCCCTAATGCCAAAAAAATGGTCAAAACATGATATATTTATTTGTACCCCTCAAAAAACATCAGACTAAATACAAGACTTATTTCAAAGCCGTAAAAGGATTCTCTAAGGATGACTGTAGAAAGAGGTGAAAATCCAGCAAAAACTCTGACCTGTTGGATGTAATATAAAATTCTTCAGAGCATTTATAAACACCAGTGCTGCCTGGAAGCAAGGAATCCCATTTATTTCATGCTGACTGAAAATACACGAGGAATTATAGATGAAGCTAAGACATCATTGTTCGGGAAAGAATCCGATTTCTAGCAACAAGGGGCCCAACATAAACCTTACAGGATTGAAATATGTACATTGACATAGCAGTGAGTCTGTCCACATATTAATGATGATTTACTCAAGAGAATAAAACTATAGTTGATCATCTTTATTGATATGTTATAAATTATCTGCACACAACAACACTGAGACATCGCAGAAGCTAACAGAACTTTATTTTTCTTCACATTTTATTTTGCGATTGCAGTCATAGCTCTAACGTTTAGTTGAATGCTAGAAGTAGGGTTGTTCTTTCAAAACCAACGCATTGAACTGGATTTCCCTACTATAATTTTAAAATTACTATTTGCTGAAAAGAACTGTGCATGTAAAATATTTACTTGAATTAAAACTCAATTCCAGGGACCAACCAAAATCTACTGCTTTATTGTGAATGTAATTTACATATAGATTTCATATTCTCCTCTGCATTAACAATGTAATGTAAAGAAGGTGTTATACTAGTTGAAAGCTTATTTGATCAAGTGCACTTTCTCTCATTACTCTATAATGCCGCTCAGAACACTATCGCAGAGGGTAAAATAAAATTTCATTATTGATTAGAATATACATTTAAAGGTCAGCTCTAGCTAAGCATTTCAAAACTTGATTAGATTATGCTTGTTAAAGTTTCTGCACACCTTTGAATTTCAGAGTAATTGTATTTAAACAATATACTATTGGCAGGAAAATTGTGATTATGTTGCAAACTCTGACATTATTAGGTCAGTGTAGGCATTCCTAAACTTGTGCATTTAAAGGCTTTTCATAAGTTTTAAAGAGGAACAAAAGTTAGGCTCATGTTGATTTTAAACTAAAATTTAGGAATTGTATTAGTTCTTTTAGTAGTCAAGATTTATCTGTATCTTAAATATTTATGTAACTATCAAAATGTTCAGATATAGATATGTTTAAGATATTACAAAATAGATTAAGTATCTGTTTCTTAATAAAATTACACAAATATCCATTTTATTATTTCTATTATTCAAAGAAAAAGCAAGGTCTTGGTTATACTTTTGCGATTGTTGGTTTTTAAATTTATTAAAATTATTCTAGAGATGATTTATTGCTTTTTACTAGAACTTTAGTCATTTTAATGTGTATTTAGCATAATTCCTTCTAAAATAACTATATTACAACTTATATGTAGAAAGTATTAATTTATTAGAGGATATTACACTTAATATACAATATCCAAAACCACTTAAACATTCTTGTATATAGTACAGCATTGAATATTTTATTTATTTATTTTTTGTTTGTTTTTTGAGACAGGGTCTCACTATGCATTTCAGGCTGGTCTTAAACTCACTCTGTAGCACGGGCTTGCCTTGACCTCACAATGATCCTCCTGCCTCAGCACCCCTGACAAAGTGCGGGGATTACAGGCATGCACCACCACACCCAGCTTTGAATATTTTAAACAATATTACAAACTTATATTATTTCATATAATGGCTTTTTGGACAATTGTGTAAAATCCAAATGCTAATTCTAAAAGGTTCATGAGATTACTTGATCAATAGCCAGTTTTTCTAAAATACTTGTCAACCACTGATAATAATGATGAAATGTTAAATTAACTATTTCTATTCATATAAGGTCTCATTACATGAAGTCAAAGATTTGTATTAAACCAAAATTGTAAAGCAATTTTGTTTGAGAATAACCATTGTGGCAGTACTATTGTCATAAAAATATACTTGTTTTATTAAATCATTTCATATATAATGTATAATTATAGAAACTTGTGACATAAATAGTCCTTTTTATCATTCAGTCTAGATAATTGTGGCAAAATTCACATAAATAAACAATTTCCACATTTCCATAAGTTGAAAGTATTTAGAGATAAAGCAACCCAGAGTTCACTGAATGAACTTGTACAATTCAGTTTTGCGTGTTGTATATAATCTCTTCATCTCCAGCTGTGAAAAGTAATGGAATATAATCCCATGAGATAGGTGTCCATAATAATATAATCAAATAAATCATCTTATTCAGAAAGGCTGGTACATTTCCCCTTTTTAGAATGTGTTCCAGTATAAAGATACCAATCTGTAATTCTTTTTTGTCAGGTTTAAATAGCAGTCCCTTTTGGAAATAAAATGTGAAGCTAGAATGCTTCAAATTAAAAAAAAAAAACTTGTATGATTATCATATTCAATTAAATATTTATGACCTAGTCTATAGAATAGAGCCTAAGATTATCTCCTTTTGAAGCAGTGATTTCTAAGCACATCCCTGAATATTCTAATTCAGCTGATAAAGTTTGCAAAATAGTTCACTCTGATTTTCATTGAAACAAGATTCATATTTTTTTCTGATAATATTCACTTATGCATAATGAAATTCTAAAATACTGCCAGTGATGAACATGAGACACACAGAACAAAATAAAAACCAATAGACATACTACTAGACCATGGTAATGATTTGGGGTCAAATATAAACTTTGCCTCAAAATATTTTGATAAGACAAGTAATCATGAATACAAAAAATAGTACTAACGGGTAATATCCTTTTGCATAGGCAACAGATTTAATGGAATTTTATTGTCATCATGCTACTCCTGACCTAACATGATTTTTCAAGTACAAAACTCACCATAATTTAATAAATTAGCTAAATTTTCAAAGGAAAGAGTATTTAAATGAGAAATGATATATATGAAATATTAATCAATTAAGTATTAAAATCTATATGGACTTGATGGAGAAATCATCTTTTCTGTCATCTCTAGGATCTTTCCTGGACCTTCTTCTTTTTCTTCTTCATGTGACTGACAACTGGGATTTCTGTTTTAAAGTTTCTTACCTTTCAGGAATGAATGTGTACCGTGCTCATGTTGCTACTCTGCTAGGGACTGGCTGTGTTAAACCTTCAGCGATGGAGACATCAGGCAGGAAGCACGAGCTGGGTTGCCGGAACTCAGCTCCCACCCTGAACTCTCTCTGGGAGCACCTTGAGTCTCAGTGGCTTGAGCAAGCACCGCCTGTTCCTGGCAACAATGGGATGAATCCACGGTCTTCAGGACTCACCCCAAACTATTAATGTGAGCACCAAGAGGGTCTCCTTCCAGCTTGCACATATGAACCTTGCATGAACCCATAGCAACAAATTAGATGAAAAGCAGCAGACTAGTAGTCTGAAAAACAGCAACATACTCTATACAGCAGATCTGAGTAAATCCTCCAACTCTATTCTAGAACTAATCTTTAGACTCAGTTCATAACCTGAACTAACACATTGAGAACGGGCCTGGGAGATTTCAAGCCCTTACACCAAGCATCGTAAGTTCGTCCAATGCCCAGCTGCAAGGGGTGGGGAACAGTAAGACTGGAGATCAGGAGGAGGGAGGAGGAGAAGAAAGGGCCTCTGGCATCGAGGCAACAGGACAGAGCCGAACGGGTCACCGAAGGAACCCCGAAGGGGGTGCATGCCCTGCGGCTGCTCTGCTGTGGGCCCCGCAGCTGCTGTGCTGAGAGCCCCGTGGCTGCTACACTGAGGGCCCTGCAGCTGCTCCACTGTGGGCCCTGCGGCTGCTCAGCTGAGGGCCCCGCGGCTGCTCCGCATTGGGCCGTGCAGCTGCTTGGCTGAGGGCCCTGTGGCTGCTCGCAGTGGGCCACGTGCTGCTCAGCTGAGGGCCCTGCAGCTGCTCTGCAGTGGGCCGCGTGGCTGCTCCACTGAGGGCCCCACGGCTGCTCTGCTGTGGGCCCCATGGCTGCTCTGCTGAGGGCCCCGCAGCTGCTCCGATGAGGGCCCTGTGCTGCTCCGCTGTGAGCCCTGCTGAGGGCGCCACATGGACTGGACCCACCCCCACCCATAGCATGGCAGCCGAGTGGAGCCAGGCGATCTGCTGTGAGCATAGGTGCTTTTCCACTTCTGACCATGGCAGTTTGTGTACACCCATGTATGCTATAGTATAGTCTGAGGTAGCTATATCTCTTCCCATGGCGAGAGTTCAGGGGTATAGATAAACCCAGGAATACAATTATTATCACAGGGAAGATGACTGATTGAGTGGTAGGGAAATGGAGATGAGGGAGGAGAAAACTGAATGATCAAATGGGCCAACATCTGTGTAACTGAGTAACAAATGTGAAGGTAACATTATGTAGGACAGCATCCAGAGGTAATTCCCTTCTATGTTCTCTATAATTCTGTATTTCCTCAATCGTTTTTGTATTAACAGAAGTGAAGATAACTATATTATGAAGCATCCAGTGCTGATTCCCTAACTTCTCTACAATTTGGTATTTCCTTTAATGTTTATGTGTTAACTAGTGTGAAGATAACATTATGTAATACAGCATCCAGTGCTAATTCCCTAGTATGTTCTGTATAATTTTGTATTTTTGATATTGTTTATGGCTTATTCTGGTTCATATGTCTCCATTCTTTTGTCTTTAAAATTAAAAAAAATTTTAAAAAAACCTTCAGCAATGGAGGTCAATTACAAAGCTGCTGGTGCTCAATTACACTCTACACAGCAGCAGACGTGAAACATTTCTCATTATCATGTACATATATTGCTGTAATATACATAACAGCAAAGTAAAACTCGTTGGAACTGTAATGAGTACACTTGAGAAGTATATAAGAGTACACTTTTTAAAAGACCAATAAATATTTTCAAAAATTCCGCAATTGAAATCAAGAAAAACAACATAAAAAATCAATACCGGGAAGAGTAAACAACCATATCAATAAAGAAAAAAAGTATATTTTCTAGGTACTACGGCGATGGTCTCCATAGCTAGAACTCCTGAATCGAATCTTGACCTACCTAGTACTACTTGTTACTTAATGTGATTAGGTATGTTCCTACATAAATCAGTTCTATTAGTCTTGGTGAAGGCATCTGTAAATCAGAAGTAACACCAGTTCTCAAGTTATATTTTTGCTCTGCAAATGAGTAAAAAGTATATAAAAATAAAATGATACCTGGGAATACTGAATTCTATACATCTTGCCCATAACAATTTCTTTTAATCATTTGAACGTAAACCCCAAACTATTGGAGATTTTTGTTTTTTCATGGTTATATCCTCTATGTGCTTGGTAAGTGGTTTTTTAAGGCATAAGTAAAATATCTAAGAAGCTGTAGTGATAGCTGTGATATGGCACCTGGATTTCTCCTCTGCATTGCTCATGGCTCTAGCCACTGGGTGTTGATGACTGAATGTTTTCAGCAGTGGTTGCAAACAGAAAATAAAAAAAAGCAAAAACAGAAGACTTTGCCTCTACCGTTGTCCCTTACTTACCCAAAGCATCACACGTTAACTACTCAATGTCAGGGAATATAGTTCCAGTCTATTATGGTTGATACTTTGTGTCAAATTGGTGAGTCTAGAGGTTTGGCTGAGTGATTCAGCAGGAAGCCAGGGTGCTTATGTTGTACACACCCTGAGCCTGTGGAAGAGGAGGGCATGGAGCTTGTGTGAGAGCTACACCTCCCTGGATGGGGGTACCCTGTTTACAATGTAAGGGAGAAAAAAAGGCTGCTTGCCGCTATTCCTCCCTTTTGCTGGTTGTTTTTGCTGTGTTCTGCCACCATGAACATTTTCCCACTGCCATGTGCCACTCTGCCTCACCACCAGCCAAGTATGGACTGAAGCCTCCTCAAACTGTAAGCTAAATAAACCTTTGTTTCCTTCATTTTGGGTGTTGGGTATTTTGTCTCAGCAACAAGAGGAAAGTAACCAAGACATGGTCCCTTTGTAAAAAGTGGGTCAAAGAAGGACCATTTCACCAATAATCTTTGTGTAGAAATATAGATCAGATCATGTATTTGGTGCACTGTCCATTTAAATAAAGTCCTACTCAGCATAGCCTTACTTCCTTCACATCATTTCACTGGTATTGATCCCTGAAACATTCCAGAACAGTCTTCCATGTTAATATCTATTTCCTGAAAAACTGAAGGAAGAAAAGAAAATAGTAAAACCCTGCTTTGACAAATGTGCTTTTTTATGTTTTATGAATATTATTAGAAACATATGTTTGCATGTGCCTATGTTTGTCTAGATATTCAAAAATCGAACAGAACCCTAACCATTTGGTATTCAACAGAAGAAGAAATAAAGAAAAACACCTGAGAGAAAAAGATGGGAATCATTTTCTATTACACATTTATTTCTCATGGCACCAAAATGAGGTTTATCTTCCTTCCTCTTTTATCTTCCTTCCTCTTAGTCTCAGGATACTATTTTAAGGAGAATTTATAGAACATAAAATCTGTAATATCTTAAATATATTAAATACCAAATCAAGTATGGTGTGTAGCATGAGTAACAAATTCATACAGCTAAGGAGTCAGAATACGTGATTTTATCTTTTCACCATGTAAAAGGAAAAACATGTTTTAAGTTTGATAAGTATTTGTTAATCTTCATATTACACTGATAATAAAAAAAGAGAAAGGATTGTATTGTGCATGGAATTTTATTTTCTAAACACATGCAAGAACGCCTATCATAATTCAAACACTAATATAAAATACACCATAAAAACTGCAATTTCAAGTAATTGAAGAGATAAGATCACTGCACTTAATATATGCTGTATAAGATTATTTTGGAAGGACTTCCGGGAAGATGGCAACCAGGTGAACAGCAAAGGAGCGATCCTCCTTGATAAACACCACCAGCTTGAGACAGACTTGGTGAGCGTGGACGCCAGGACCTCGGCTGGGAAGTTCAAACTGAACGTGTTTCTCTGAGCTGCTGGGGAGACGTGGTAGGGCAGCCCAAACTGCCATGGCGAGATGCGGGAAAGCCTCGAATGCTGGGCACCAGAGACGCTCAGTGCGGGGAGGTGGCTTGGCTGGGTCTGAGTGCCCTGGGGGCACAGCCAGCTCGATCCTTCCCGCCTCCCCAACCGGCACAGCTTGCCAGCGACTGCGGTCAGAAATCAGCTTTTTAGCAGCAGCAACGAGAGGCAGTCTCGGATCTCGCGCGCATCAGGCAGGCTGTGAAGCCAAGGCCCTCAGTGGCCTGTAGTCCGCGGCCGAGGCAGCACGAGGAGCACAGAGGAGGGGAGCATCCCGCTCCCTCCCCCAGACCCAGAGAGCGCAAGGAAACAGAAGTGGCAGGGAGCGGCAGATCTCGAGCATAGTGCAAAAAACTGGCACTTTGGAACCTTCCTGCCTGCAGGGACTCCGAAAACTGGTGAGCTATCTGCGCTCGCGACCGGATCACCGAGTGGGGGAGGAGATCCGTCCCTATACCTGCAGGGAACCCTGAGAGGGTGGGGGAGCGGTCTTACACACCCAACCTAGGTCTCTCGGTAGGGAGTAGCTGACCCGAGAAAGCAGCATCTGAACAGCCTTTTAAGCGGAACTCTCAGCAGAAAGCTTAAGGGACATTCTCCCAAAGAGAAGGACTCATTGGAGCAGCCTCTGCAGCAGACCTTTGCCTGGTGAACTGCCTGGAAAATTTCTTGCTCAATATTTTAAATCTGATACCCAAAAATGGGAAGACAGAAGAACAAAACGCAGTCTCAAAACTCAACCCCACCCAGAACAAGTTTTGAATGTGAGGATACAGGGGAACCAGGAAGCCACATACCTGCAAGTCATGAAACGATTGCATCCAAAATGAAACAACTCCAACAGGCCATAAAAGAGCTTAAAGCAGAAATAAGCCACATACCTGCAATGATCTCTCAGACAAAAAATGAACTGAAAACTATAATGGAAGAAATGTTCCATACACATAGAGAAGAAATAGATAAAAGATTAGAAGAAAATAGGAAACAAATGGAAACGTTACAAGAGCAATTTAGGAATGAATT